>JAANSO010001263.1:0-18250 GCA_036507315.1 Lepidocyrtus fimetarius | reverse complement strand
GCACAATGCTCAATGTAGTGAAATAAAAAACATGAAGGATGATTTAGCGTTTGCGTTATTTATTGACATTAAAATTTGCTAGATATTTCAAAACCGTCTATAGGTATACATTGCATAAAGAAATATCTATATTTTTTTACATATGAAACTATTGACAAAAGTAATTTCTGCTCAGTTTTAAATCTATTTGAAAAGACGCCAATACAGACGTAGTTGTTGTATCTATTTTTACATTACTTTGGGAAACCTTTACAATTTGTTTAACTATTATTCTTAAATCGAGTTTAACATTTTTGTGTATTTAAATCTTATTTTATATCTATTGGCTGTAGTGGTCGGATGCTAAACTTTTCTAATAGTAAGATTGGTGGTGATTTAGTTGGTAACAAATTATTTCTAAAAAAATTATGTTGAGAATTTTACTTGATAATTCAGATAAATGACTAGATGAGATCTTAAACAGTTAACTTATTTTAGGTTAAAGCAATAGAGACAAGATGCGTTTAAGGTATGAAGTTATAAACAGATATGAACAAAGTCAATTTTAATTTTGATATAATTCACAGATATCAATATTACACGTAAATGTAATTCTAATATTTTAGTGTTGAAATTTTATGATAAAGTATATATTTTACCCTTCTTTAGCGATTGAATTTTATACTTTGGACTATGCTATTCTAATTAAACATTATCCTATGCTATTTTTATGGACTAGAATAGTAAGAAATTCGGATAATTTTATTCGTAAGTAACTATTAGTAAGTAAATTCAGATTTATCATTTGCAAAAACTTCACTCTACTATTTACTTCATCAGGTCACAGAAAATTATACATTCACAGTACCCTTGTTAAATTAAGCAAATTATCTAAACATGTAGCTATATTAGCACCCGGTTCCCGTATATGTTGAAAGTTTAATTATATTTTCACAAATAAGTTGCTAAAAACCTTATATTATATCATCTTACAAACATATTCCCTTTGAATTGCAGCTATATAGGCTAGTTTATAACTACTTTCTTTTTGATTTGAGCCTACTTGTAATATTACACATATTATTCAGTTTTCCCATCCATTTGGTTTAATGAGGAACAACTTGCTACATGTTCCACAGTTGGAATAGGTTAATCGGATGTTGAATCTGTTTCTTTATGTCAAAGAACAAAATGAAGCAATATTTGTAAGTGTTAATTCATGTGTATATTAATTTCTAACTAGAGAAACTTTGCTGTAGTTGTAAATGCAAGAGGAGCATGTTATGTTTTCAACGTTTTCATTTTCCCTCTTGCAATATCTGTGGGGAAAGTTTTGATCAGCATGACTTTTGCTATGAAGAATTCAATTAAGCACATACAACAACGTTCAAGCATTTAAATAATTTTGGTTATACGCTTACTGCAATTATAACACTTTGTGATGTTACCACTTGCTTGATTAACAAAAACAGAAATGAAAACTTAAAGATATCTCTTCGTTTTCATTTATTTGATGTAGAATTAACTAGCAAACTCACACATTGCTATCACTCTAAAGGTTTCTCCATGGAATAATACGGAAGTGTGCTACATTGAAGCTTACACTTAAATGAGTTGGAAAACAGACAAGTGCCAAATTGAAGTAACTGGATCATGAATGTACTATTTTCTGTTTGCAAATGAGCACAATGTAGTACATTAAAGTCTAGAAAATAACGATTGCTCTGGGGGCATTTTGTGATTCGCATTCTATCTGTTATTCTACTGATTAATACACAAAGTAGAAATGTAAACATTCTGTGAGGATAAATAAATTCTATAACACAAAGCCGTTTCTCAATGCAATATAAGATGTAGAATTTCTTCGAGTCAGGTTTTGTCATAAGATTATGTAACTAACAAAAAGCCGTTTGAGATCAGTTCAGTACACTCAACCTATGTCATTGTTCTTGTACTAAATTNAACTAACAAAAAGCCGTTTGAGATCAGTTCAGTACACTCAACCTATGTCATTGTTCTTGTACTAAATTTGGTAACAAAAGCATTTGAAAAGCGATATAGTAAAATCACAGTTTATCTTTCATTCATTGATTACATACTACTCCACTAACCTACATCATCAACATCACCTGAAAAACAAACAATACATCAAAGAATGAACTAAAAGTATTGCATAATAAATTATCTTTAGCAGACAGACAACGATTGTTTGAATTCTATTAAATACTGTTACCAAAAATGAAACAAGCCACATATTCTGGTGCAAGTTTATGATTCTAGTTCAACTTTTTGTAAAACTCCACTGTAGAAAGGTTTGGAGCATAATATATGGCTTTATATAAAATATTTGCACAATTTTTATAAAGTATGAATAACAGTTTGTAATATCTATAAATTAGTGGTGGAGGATATTCGATGCATGATATTGTTTATTAGTACTATAAAAACCCTACTAATAAGAAACAATTAGCTAAACTAGCAAATAGTAAACGGAATAATGTCAGGTCGGAACCAATTGGAAAACTTAATCAAGAATGGATGATACCCACACTTCCATTTCAAAATTTTGCTATAATTGTTAACTGGATAGCAGAAGGGGAGATTTTCTTCTCTTGCATTGCTTTCTTCAATGTAAATAGGTATGTCGGTAGTTGGAAATAATAATTCTAGAGAAATGATGATGCCTTTTCCTTCCTCTGCATGGTGTCCGTTTATGAGGGTCCCACGGGGCTGGAAACTCGTCGACCAACGTGAGCTCTTCCATTACTGTTATTGATCATGCCACTGCTACTACTCCCGTTTGCCGAATTTCCATTAGCATTGTTATGATGATGGTGGTGATGATGATGTGCATGAACATGAAGCATTGGAATAGTTTTATTCCTTTCTCTGTAATTGGCCCGGTGTGCATTTGGCTTTTGTCCGGAGAGGTCAACGACTACCGTCCCATTAGTACCCCCGTTTGTGGTAAGACAAGTATGGTTAGCTACACTCGCCATGCTCATTTCTTCAAAGTCTGCGCCTACATGTACAAATACAAATTAGATACAAAATTGACTTTTAGAAAGACAAGAATGGATTATTTGCAATCTAAATTGATATAGTAATGGTTTGCTGCTATCATCTTCATTTGTCAGTTGACAATATTACAAAACGGCATAATATGTTTGTCCTTGGCAAAATATCGTATTATAAATATATGTTATCAAAATAAGACTTGTTAAAACTCCCAAGCATAATAAAAATAAGATTTGATATACATGCATAAACACAAATAAAAAATGAAACAAAAATAAAAACCATACTATGTATTTTTTGGCAATCCGTCTTAAACTCATGTACGGCGAACGTTCTTGTGGGTTTCGGTGAGGTTTAGCAAAGGTAGTTTGCATAAATTTCGGAGCAGCTGATACAGGTCGACCACGGGCAGGTAAATCAATCAGGTAAATGGCAATGTTATTCCGAGAATCTTGCCATCAAGAAGATGGCGAAAATGCATGAAAATTGATTTTACCACTTACTTTAAAGAGATATATAAAGATGTATTTCTTTGTGAAAAGCTCAACTAAATACAAACCCATTAATCTTCCCCGCAACCTCCACACGAAGTCTAGTGTCTACATTGTTATTTGCTTCTTTTGTAAAAAACGCAGCGCCTACTATTAGATCTTTCAATCACAGGGAAACAAGAAAAGAGTTTTTACTAAATCCGCTTCTGCCAATCTGCGCGTATTGTGATTTGATTCAATTTTGTTTGATTCTGATTCTACTACACAGTTCACATAAAAGATTAGTTCCGTGCCGTTACTGCGTTAGACTTAGTCGATAACGGGATTCGTTGAGAAAGTAGGAGAAAGCTAGCGGTGGCAGTCGTACTTGCACCAAAGTTTACGTCCGTCGCTGTATCTACAATATTATGTGTAAACACGAAACAAAATTCTACATGACTCAAGACAAATGAAATAAAAATAGAAAATGATAAAAAAAAACTTATTAAAAAACTGACAGTTAAAACAAAGCTTCGACAATCCTAACCAACAAGATTAGGGAGACTTTACATGTTAAATATAATACATGGGATTTTGCAAAATTCAAATTTCAGTACATTTTGAGACAATGAATTTGTCTTTTTAAATTAGAATTAAATGAATCCGGAATCAATCCCAGGTCAAATAATTTTATTTGTTAAACTACGCTAAAGAATATGGTTAGTCAGTTATTGCTACATGAATAAAGGATGATATATTTTAAAAGGCACCACTGACCTCTGTAGTAATGAGATTTCCTGTAAAAACTACCTCTGTAGTTTGATCTTGTCCCAAGTCGACACCATATGAAATCCCTGCAGAGCCGTAGGAGTAAACGTCTAAATCTCTCGCCACACGTACAATAAATTACAAAGTTGACAGACGAATTGACTACAACTAAAAAGTTTGAAATAGCCACCAGTTGGTCCACACTTGTGTCATAAAATGATTCAAGGATGTTGTTGACGAGTGGTAGAACATTACACAAGAGGAAAACTACTACAACACAGAGTAGCATTGTGGCTAGGCCCATCTCTCGTCTCTGTAGTTTCGATAACTGCTGGCGTTCCCTGTTGGCTTTCCGAACCTGATTGGCGTAGCAGCGGTCGTTTTTCCAGAGAGTTGAAGGATGGGATGATACCAAAAATAGTTACATAGAAAATAGAAAGGAAGTTTCTCATCAAATCATTGTAATCCATTCTATTCAATCGGTGAAGCAAAGTTTGAAACGTTAGTTTAGAAACTTTTTCTACTTTCTTGTTTGTTTACAGGTGTACATACGTATAACCGTATGCATTAAATGTCTATTTGCATTCACGGTTCATAGTTTAGTAAAGACTTTGAAACTAAAAAAGAGCAAGCTTTGTTCCTATTATTTTAAACTATTCAGTCTTCTCTTCCAGCGTTGAATGCAAAATAAGCAGTTTTATCTTTTTTTAGAAAACTTTGTGAACTTTACTGATGTGAGCAAAAATAAAAACGATAAAAATTAGTTACAAACCAAGCCACACAGCGTCATACTGATAAAATGTGTATGTTTGTATTCTAAAGTGAAAGCGAAAGCGTTATTGCTTGGTTGTGCATAGGCGTTAATGTAGAAACATACCTAAAAGGATTTCGCGAAGCTGTCAGATATTTTTATACTTTACAAGCTTGTGTGATTATGCACGCTCATTCGCACTTTACATCGAATGTCAACTCCTGTTAACTTCATGTATCAATGAGCAAAATCCTTCTTTTGACATAATGTATCATGAAGTAAGATATAAATGATAAGAAAATCAAGCTTTAATTTCCTCCAAAGTAAATAAAAACAGTCCATGTTTAGCAGAGTTTCATTTTTGGGGTAGTTACTATAAATGAAAGTAAAACCTACTACTGCTCCGCTTTTTCGACATAGATTGACACTATATGACCAAGAAAAAGTTTGTTATTGTTATTTTAAACTACCAAATAATACACAACAGTTGGTCAAGAGAATTAAAGTTCCTGCTAATGAATACGTATTTGAGCTTTAGTTATAGTCATCACAAATTTGCTTTAAGTCTAAGGTAAACTACATTGAAATTTTGCGAGTAGGCAAAAAGGTAGTATTAAAAACATGCGACCAAAAAACTTTTTCATGTATCACCATGATCCGATCACTTGTTTCAATTCTACCTATATGAATGGAAATGAGGAGAACAATTTGATGCATTTTATTGTTGGATTATATTATATACTTTCAAACATTGGCTCTGTTGAAAATGAAGCCATACACAGATTTTCTTTTTAAAAACTTTGAGCAGAGGGCTAAAATTTATTGCTTTTCCCGAAAACTATGAGCTATGAGTATAAACTCAAATCCTATTTTCATACTCATTCTAAACGGAAAGTCCCAAGAGCATACTGTTTCCTTTTGGTGGGGATGATAGAATAAATGTTATAAAAAGTGTCTACCTAAGTTTTGTTTACAAAGTTGGAAAAGGTAAAACCTCCTGTGTGTGTTTCATAGAAAAGGCAACCGACAAGGACAGTTTGCATTTACTCGCTTCAAAACTCATTCAGATTCATAGATTTTTTAGGATAAAATAGAAATTGAAGCGACTGGTCTTTGTGCAAGTACTTTAAAGTAAGCTGTACTAGAAGCAGATGCCCAAATGTTTTTATGTAGACTGCTCTCGGCTGTTTTACCCTTATTTTTGAACTGACAAAAACAGAAATGGATAAGAAAAGGTAGAGAGAAAGTGAATAAATACAATACTTTTACTTTCTTCAATACTGGGGGATGTACCAAGCTCCAGTTTGCCCTTTGTTCCATTTTCATTTCGTTAACTTGGAGGAAGGCTGAATTTTGGAATTATTTTGCATCTCAATTTTGCCAGAACTCTTCTACAAGAACCACTTAAAGTAAATGACATTGAATGCTTCCATATAATCATTTAAAGGAATTGGAACTTTAGGAATTGTAGTATTTTGCAACGCATGCACGCATTTTCTGGCTCGGTTAGATAACAGAAGCTGTAATAATGCATTGACCGTCCAATTGCTTTTTATAAGCTATTATAGACAGTTGAGTCATCTGCCACAATCAATGAAAGATAGTAAATCAAGATTTTTCGTCTGTGAAAGTACTGTAGTAGGTATAGTTTATAGCAAATTCAAGATAAACCATGAATTATTGAATGTAGAAAGAAAAAAGACGGACAAGGCCCAAAAACGATTCTGCGTTATTCCACTTCAAGAATGTTTACTTTACATTACTGCAAAGACAACTTTTACTTATGAACATATTACTTGTTATAGCAATTTTGTGATTGTAGTTTTCCTGTATAGACCAAGAAGAGTGTAAATGAGGCAGTGTAATAAAAATAACCTTTCAATAAATGCAAATTGTATTTTCTCTTTGCTTCTTCAATGTGAGTTCTGTCAGTAATTTCTCCCAGCCAAGTAAAAAGTTAGAGAAAAGCTCAGGCTAAAGGCGACGTTTTTGTCGCTGTTTCTTGACTTGAAAGTGCCAAATTAGGCAAAAGTAGTAAAAAAGGAAGCGATGTATTTACGCACATTCCTTTGCGTATGAGCTTGTATCATCGTATTCACGAAAATTATATGTTTTGTTTACGTTCTTTTTACTTTGCTTTGTTATTCCTAATAATGCCGAACAACTAAAATTTATACGATTCTTGTGTATGTGGCAAACTTTTTGAAGAAAATACAGCTGACCTGAATTGTTCAACAAAAAGAAAGTCTATACCTAATTTTGTAAAGAAACGGTATGCTTATATTACGTATTTATGATATAAAAGATATATGAACAATTTCTTTAAAGGAAGTCAGTGAGAATAGAAAGACAAATATTTTTCCATGTCACTTTCTACACATGAAAACTGATTAATTACATTCAAGCAATTTTAGTTTCAGAGTGTACATGTATATCTGTATTATTACTTAATATGTACTTCATTAATTCTCCAAAAAAAATGCCAGTTCGTTACACAGACATATTTACATTCGCATATCAAGATACGCAAAAGCTAAACAGACAGTTACATTAAATGGTTAAGCAATCAACCAGCCAAATATTTTTATACAAGCAAATTGGTGTGTAACAGTATATGCTTCGAAGTAATAATAATAGATTTTCGTCTTTTTTCTTTTCAAATACTTGTTTGTATGCATAAATCCACATATTACTATTTACAACAATATTGGGCGTATCATGCGTGGATTCCCATTCTATTTTCCAGTCAATGAAGCAAGACTTTAAAAGAAAAAAATCTGACGCAATGAATCTTCCACATCTTACTGCTTTCTCTTACTTTTGTCATCATTCAAGATTGGATGCGTTAAACTTCATGCCAAGATTAATGGACTATAAAGTTGTGTAGGTTTGTTCTTCCTTCAAAACTACAAAATGTTTCGTATGTTTTATGCGTAGTTATAACTGTGTGCATGGATCTAGTAAACCATAGTGCGTGCTTCTGCTAAAACCATATAGACAATTACTTGTACAGCCTTCTTCAAATTCTAGCAAATTTCAGAAGAAACCCCTCCAGACGAAGATAAAAGCAGTATGCCGGAAATGCTTGACTTGAATCTAACTCTAAAAGGAGGAAAGTTTGCTCTATTGTGGCAATCTTCACATCACTTGTATTATCATTTACAGCAGCTCTGAAAAACAGTATCATACTTTAAAGATGGAAAACTTTCTCTGTTCTTTAAACGCTGCAGTACACTGTCATATTTTCTTTTTGCAAACAAGTTCACAAGGGTTTATTTTGAACTCAATTTCTGTGTAAAGTAAACAAGAAGAAAGGATACATTAACCAGAAATAAACAAAACTAGTTACTTTCTTCTTGCTGCAGCTTTTTTAAGATTTCACCCTTAACAGTAGTGTCCTTATACAGTTTGACTAAAAAGCACGTACAAAGGAATGGCTTTTGCTTGTATTGGCTTTACTTTTACCATTAGTCTATGTAGCAAAAGAACCAATGATTGGTAGTCCTTTGAAACTCCATATGTGAAGAATTATTTTGACCACCATACTTGCTTCAAAATCTTTACATAGTAACAACAGGATCTGACTTAAATCTACTTAATTCCTCCTCATTGAAAGTGAGCTCCGCTTTACATGAGTATTTTAAATACAGAGCACGCATAGTCATTATCATCAACAACGAAATACAACAAAGTTGAAGTGGGGTGAAGGGAAAAAAGGAATTAAATCGTAACGCTTTCACTCGAATCATAAATGAACCAAATTTGTAAGCAAGGCTGGTACGTAATGGTTGGTTTCATTTTCCAAGCTTAAGTTTGCTAACACCATGACATGAACTCTAAATACGTTTAATATAATGCTGGTCTTCAAGGGGAGAAAGTTGAATCAGACAGACATTGCCCATTTAGACCCAATCCATGTGAGAGGTTTTGTTGCGAAAACATTTACGCACAACTGCCCCATATAATGTTTTGCCCTTTTGTACTTGCAAAAACCAAGGAAATGAATCTAAAGTTAAGGTTACTGTGCGTAGAGAGGGAGGGCGTATATATATGTTTCCATCAAAACCAGTGCCCGCCTGCTGATAAAATATCCAATTCATGAAAATGTGTTTATTGTCAAGAACAGTAGTCATTTACCCTGTCCTCTGGAATAAGAAGCAAATGTCGATAGGCGTATCATATGTTTTTATTTTTCGTGTTTTTGCGTAAGTAGTGGTGGTGGTGTGTTCTGTTTTGAAGTAGAAGGAGGCGGATCGGGTGAAAACAAATAAAGCTAGAAACAATTGTAACAATTTGTTATGATATGATCGACCATCACTATCTGTGATACTTATAAAAAGACCACACGCATTTTACTTATATTTTAGGCTTGGCTCTTACCATCTTTCACTTTCATCTCTTGACAACAAACTTGGAAACAAGTGACGCTCATAAAACTGGATCATTATGCTTGATGCATCTTACTTTTAGGGTTAATTCGCCACTACTACTCTTGGAGAATCCTTGTACAAATGCTGCTGAACTAAAGAGCAAAGATGTTGAAAAATTACCATGTGCGTAAAAACTTTTCTACAAAACTACGCAATTTTATAAATCCTATAAGTATATGTCATATAAAATATTCTAGCTGAATTACAAATTTTATATACTAACATTGAAAGCAAATTCTGTAAAAACGTAAACGACTTGGGGCAAAATGAGAAGGTGAAGCAAGCTTATGCAATAATCCCATTTCGTCAATAGGTTAAAACTTTGTCTATCTTCAATAATTTTTGCTCATTCATAATTATTCAGTTTTAGATTCAAGGAAATACAAACTTTAACTTACGTCTAACATCTTGTTACAAATTGCGTCATTAGGATTGAATTTTTTTATTTCATTTACTTCTTAATCCTTTTCTTATTACAACCAATTTTACGCAAGTTTGCATTTGTATTTGTTACAAATTGCGTCATTAGGATTGAATTTTTTATTTCATTTACTTCTTAATCCTTTTCTTATTACAACCAATTTTACGCAAGTTTGCATTTGTATTGGTAAAATTAGAACTTTGACAAAACAATACTAATGCAATCACGCAATTCTCGTACCACATATTTGCGTATACAATCAGAGATAAGAAAGTATGCCATAAAGATTGCAAAACTGTTTTTTTTTTTCATTTTCCATTTCCCTTATGCATAGTTTGGAATAAGGAAGTTTTGAATGATAAAAATACAGAACCATGCAAAAGACAAAATCAAATAGACAATCGAGGAAGTAGCAACTGTTGCTTACTTTTTTCGTGCTACATAAATTAGGATTAGTTCAGAACTTTCCACAACTTAAAAAGAAAACTTTGTTTAAACGCGTTGCGCAAACTTTTCCGGTTGTGGGCGATAACAAAACAACAAATGTGATTATGTAGTTGCAGACTTTTTGATATTGTTACGGAAGACGTCATTTGGGTGGTGAAAACAGTTTAAATCTAAATTTAACTATATCAGATTAGAAAGCATCCAGACAAAATTTTTACTTACATGCGTACTATAACCTGTATTAAAACTACACTAACTAAATAAGCAAAGTAAATATAGCAGCGCTATAAAACGTATTTCTGCAATTCAATAAATTAGACAATGGTATTGTCATGAGTTAAACGGAAGTAGGTATTTGTTGATTCCGAATTCCAATCCTGTGTTTTCTTGCACGTGCCTCAAAATGAAAACGGATTGAATACGTGCCGTAGATGTGAAAGTGATCTACTTATTAGTTGCACTATATTTTGTGGTCGATAGAGTACATATTATGATAGAGTGATGATAACTTTTTTTGTTAGCGACATTCATGGTAGAGTCATTCACAGTATTTGTATAGGAAGAAGAGGTGCAGAAGAAAGAAGGAACTTCAGTCAGCCAGTCCTCTAACTTCTATTTTTGTGGTAGTGCGATAGAGGAAATCTAGAAACTGAGAAACTGTAAAAGGTACCCTTGTTCAGCCCTTACCATACTTCCACTAACCTGTCGATATATTGCCAGATTAAAAACAACAAGTCCAGAGAAAGGAATCAGGTACATTACGACCAGGTATGCCCAATTTATGTACACAGTCACGTAGGTGGGATCATCCCTCATCAATGACTTGCCGTTCATGTAGATTGTCATATTGTTAACTGGTTCACACACTGGAATCGATAGCACTTCCCACCTACACGAGAGAAACGCAAACAAATCGACCTAGTAAAATTTTAGCATTGGGGTATTAATATTTATGATAATAATTGTGTGCAAATTTTAATTGGCATTCCTGTTTAAACAAACATTTTTTTCTTTCAAGTTTCAATTGAATTGTTATAAGCAAACAAAAACTTACCATCTTGGCAAGTTGTACACAATGGAAAAGATGAACACGGCTGCAACACATATCCTTGCTCGACGCCATGTGCAGATTGATCGTGCTTTTAAGCTGCAAAATATTAATGAATTTCCTGTTTATATAGTCTTTCCGTAATCCCATTTAAATTTTCTATTCCGTAAGGTATCATTTTTCGTACATTCAAAACATAAGTTCACTACACTATTTAATAGTTCATAGAAATAAAAATCCAATTTTGAATTCATTCATATTTTTAAAGTACATTCGCTTTCTCTACAATAACCAGCTCTACTTTGAAGTTTTCTTTGCCTTTTCCCATAGTATAAAATATGAACAAAATTCATCATTTGCTTGAATTTTTACAACATAATTTTAAAAAGACGTTGATAAAGATTAATGTATTCTAGTTTATTATTAAGCCTTCATAAAGGTTTGTAAATATTTATAAAAAAGATGATGGTACAGTAAATTACCTGTGACATACGGCAATGTAGCGCTCTATAGTCACAGCCAATGTCAGGTACACCGAAGCGGTCTGAGCTGTTTATGGAAAAAAGATTAGACAGTATTATAAATGTTATCATAATATTTTTTGTCGCCAGAACATTTTGTTTGCATAGAAAGTATGCAGTTATACATGCTTAAATTAAAGATAAAAGGGCCACAATAAATTTATTTTTCCGAAATATATACCTATAGTTGAGCTTAAGGAAAGGTCTTAAATGATATCATACAAACATTCAATAGTACCAAGTTTTAAATTTAATATCTAATCGACATTCACGTTCAAGTTTTGGACTATTAGTTTTACTGCGTACTACATAATCATTTTGGTTTTGAAACAATTTCCGTAGCGTCATCGTCATCGGTTTGAAATTTCCTTCATAACTTTTCAAAGATAAATAAAATCTTTAAAGCATTATGTGCTTGCACTTTCGCTAGCATCTTATCAAGGAAGCAGCAGTAATTGACATTAACTTGTAAAAAACTTTACCTGTCGTTTGCTGCTATACTGTTTCAAATTCAAATTGATATTAAATGAGGTCAAACGTCAATGACAAGAGGGAAAACAAGTAAGTAGTGGTGGTAGTAGTAGTTATGCAAACAACAACGGAAATGTAACCACACTCGAGAAACTCGTTGAAGAAAATTGGGTTTCTTACCTGTGATGCTGATATGGATAGAGGTAGGGTACCCAGAGGCGCCAGTATATATTTTCATATTTCCAGAGAAAAGTACTATGAAGGTAATAGTCATTTAAAAAGGGCATACTGAACACGAGAATGGACACGGAAATGAGTAGACTATCACAAAAAGCAAGGGATAACAAAAGACAAGAAATGGACGACCTCATCTGGGGGCGACTTAACACAATTGCTGAAAGGATATTCCCAAATATTCCTGAAATTGTACAAATTAAAATTGCAATTTATAAATTAGAACCTTGTACAATTTATACAATACGTACATAAAACACTATTCCAATGGACTAAATTTTACGTTTGCTTAATAGGTACTTGTACCGTACCACTTTGTTCATTCATTGGTACAGAAAATGTTATTGAGTTCAAACAATTCAATTTAGAAACTCGAGACTCTATGTACTACATTAATTTATTATGCTTTAAGTGTGTGTAACTATATACTGCATTAATTTCTCATTGTGTGTTACCTAAAACAGCTACAATACTGATTCCCAGCCCATTAACAATGAATTCAAATAAAGCTACGGTGGGTTGAGTCATTGAAGGGTCAATAGTAATGCATCTGGACCAGTTTCCTCCAAAGTCAGTTTCCAGTCCACCTGGATCGTCCAATCCTGTTCTGTTCCCTCCATCAATAACTCCATTAAAGTTTGGGTGGTAGTCTGACAACGAAACATTACTCCCCGATACCTTTTTAGCGTGCGTATACATCATGTCCAACACGTCCATTCTATCCGCCTCCATAATTACGTCCTTTTTGCAATATTATTCTGAAAGTAACACGAAAACAAAAATCATTAGCAAAGTTGAATTAAAAGAAAATCATGTGCCTGTAGTAAGTGCTTTGTGAAGTGGATCATACAAATGTAAGCCTAAAAGTATTATTATGTATCAATATTGAAATAACAATTTCAAGTAATTTTTGTGTGTAAACTCGTTAATATGTAAACTGTGATGCATTTAAGACAGCTGCGCAGTTTATTGATTTTTGTGTAGAGTAACCGTAAGATTGAAAAAAGATTAGCGTAAATAACAAAAATGAAATCCAGTGAAACATTCAAAAGATCAATTTATAAAGCAAACATTTCAATGACTATGGACTGCGTTTTTCAATATGTTTCTAAAAGCCTGGACATTTTAATTAAGTCGTGTATCTACTTGAGCTTCTTTCTTCATTTTAAATTCTATTACAATAAATTCCAATCAAATTAAAAGCTATTTACTACAAAGTTGTGTGCAAATATACAGGATTTCTTTCTATTATCCAAAATAAGTAAAGAATTTCGTTTGAAAAGGCTTGTTCAGAAAAACTTGGATTTACCCAGTTCACATTTTTAATCAAGATAAACAATTTTAATTATTTAAAGTATTGAATATCAGAGGATTGGTGTTGATTAAATTTTCAAAGCAAGATTTCAATTTCAATTTTTACCGAGAATTCTATTGTCGGTCTGAATAATCAATAGATGCTGATTATATGCACCTACGTATACAAGCGTGTATTTGCACAAAGTATTTAGTTTAGCATAATAATATTATATTAATTAACTTCAGCTTCTCCACGACTCTTCTTCACTTATTATTTTATAAAACAGTAACAATATGCAGAATCCCAAATTATATCAACACGAAAGAAAAATTTGGTGGTCGAACAAAAGTGTGTAGTTGCATTTAATAAACATGCCTCCATACTAATGTATCGCTACATTTCCTATTAGTATTCTGACACTTCTCTAAAATCTAAAAAAATGCTTTGATAGTAAACCACAACGTTGATTATTCACATATTGACATTTAATACAATTTGCGTGATCCTTTTGAAAAAAACTTAATTAGTAGAGCATGCTTCCTATTCATATGCTGAGTAATCCTTTCGTAGATTTATTTCTTCCTGAACCTAGATATTTAGTTTTTAAACATACTGTTTCTTTTTCTTGTCTTTCCATGCAATAAATTGTGTAACCAATCGTTAGTTAGAATATAAACTTATGGTTGCTTGTATGACTTGAAAAGTTACAGATTTTGCTTATACAAGTAGACAAAAACTGGTGAAAAATGAGAAAACGATATTCCCCAGGAAATGAGGTTTCTGCCAGTTTGATTCAGATCTCAAAGTCATCATCGTTTTAGTCCTTATATTTTATAAAACCAAGAATTACATGAGAGGCACTAATACTTAATACGCTACATTCATTCTTAGTTTCAGTCTAGTAGTATTATCGTCACTGTTGATGGAATATCAACATATCACATACGGTTCGCCAATTTCTCATAAGTCACTTCCCTTTTTTTCAGTTTCTACCATTGAACATATAGTTCAGTTTTCTTAATGTTAACTAAAAAAGGCAATGCTTTTACAAAATTATACGATATAGGAAATGGTAAATCAACGCATATTTAGGTGGACGTTTGATCTAATCTTGGAGAAGTGTGAAGTGAGGCAAATTCTCTGAAAAGAGAACCCTGAGGTCTCCAGTCTCCCTAGGCTGCGCGTCACAGCTAGCTTTAACGCGTATTGCTTCTGACGTTTTGTAAGAGAAGAGGAGAAAAGCAGCACTTTTCCTTTCTCAATGTCTTGACTTAACTTTACAAAAACACTTGAGACCCAAGTCATTTGACTTGGTTAAATTGATGCTCGCATTAGTCTAAAGCGCTTCCTTCCTTGATCGCTTTTTATTTTAGGAAGAATTTCATTGGCTTTTACTGTGATGATACCTCGTGTTCAACAAAGAACAAAATTTCATTTAAATCTTTAATGCTTTTATAATATATCACATCCGTTTTTGAAGCAGATCTCAAGTTTTCAAACCTTTTAGATTTTTTAAAAGTAAGCGTAAGTGGTTTCAATAATTAAAATTATATGCTAAGCAAATACTCATCCACTGCTAAATTCACAAAAAATCAATACCAAGAAATCTTCAAACTTTTACCGTAGTTCCTAGTTTGAGTACTAACAAACTAAAACACTAAGAAAATTTGTGGTTAGTTTAATAATGATTCAACATAATTCCATCAAAGGGTTTTTCATCATTAGTTAATAGAAAATGCTTACTAAAGTATTTTTGGAAATCTATAAGATTCCAGTTCATGCAAATCATAAGATTGACAAGATTAGTAATTAGATAAAATCAAATGCATAAATCTTGTTCACAAAGCCACATAATGTATTAAAGGAAAAAGTATTTATTTCCAATGAAAAACTGTAATCGTTATTTACTCATTTTGCTCATTGAAATAATGGGTTTGTATTATATTAACTCTCCAGACGACATAATTCAGATAAATTCTTGTATTTTAAAAGTTTAAAAACAAGCTGATACAATGAAGTTATTTGAAACTATCATCCATTTATTAACTTTATAAAGTCAATCTTTTTCATATGGAATATGTCCAATTTTTATTTTTTAACAAGTTGAACTTTGTTTGCAATTGTTGGTAAAATAGTTTCGGCCTCAACATCGGTAAATCAACAGTCTGACCTAGTTGTGTAGTGTGTCAAACACAATAGCATCATTTAATTCATTAAATCAAAATTGGAGTGAAGTGGGTATATAAACATATGTTGAGGTAATCATTTTCCAGAGAAAAACTCATAACAACAACTGAACTGGAGACATTACCTAACTTATTTCCAGTAGTGCTAATATTACTTACCACAAACATTTTTTTGTGCGTAGGTAGCATTATTATAGAGTTTTTTTTGGAAAAGTCGTACTTTCAACTTCGTTTAAATAGAATGTATCAGCATTTGACACGAGGGCAGTCAATTACTGCTCTGCTTTTGACTTTGCCCTTTAGCACTTTGAAGTCAGCAATTTTCTTGTGGCCAATAATTCAAATTTTATTCTCCCTTCTTACATTAGGAATGAGTTTTTAAACAACCACAAAATGATAAATCACAGAAGAAATCAAATAGAGCAGAGGAAGGAAAAGTGTAAAGACGCTTGGGAAAAGAACAATTCTCTAAAATGGAATAGCAAGTTCATCGTTTAAGTGTATTTTAAGGGCAATGCCTTTACCACAAGCCCCTCATATTTAAGTACAAGAAAAGATTTTATTTTGCTTTCCACGTGCTCAAGTTTTCACCCTTGTATGCCTTCGAACAGATGTCCTATTTTTCTTTAAAGATTCATTCGGATGCCCTCACAAGCAACCGCTTATTTTCTGACCACAATAATAGTGGTAAAAATAACATGTTGTACACTTTTATGCATATATAGCAAAAGTTATTTTCTCCCTCATGCTGCGTACTGAAAGTATTATAATAATGGAGCTGGTGACAATGGCAAAGGAAAAGTCATGGTCTATGTAACAACAGGCTTTTTTTTAAATAAAAGAACTATCATAAACGGAAGCCTTTAAACTACTTTTTTGGAACACACCCCGGAACATTACATATCTCTAACAAAAGTTTCTTGTTCAATGATATCAGAGGTTATACAGTTTGAATTCTTCTTCCTCTTGAATGTTATTATATATCGATTCACTGGAATTGAAAACATCTGTCTTATTTTCCTCTTTCAATGATTCAGCAAGCAATAGCCCATCCAACACATTCATGTGGTGCCAACTATTGCCATCGAAAAAGTATTAAGCACTAGTACTTCGCTGCAGCCGTAAAGAAGAATTGCATAATAGTAGTCATTGTTAGACAATGTCCACTTGCGACTTTTTTTTCTTGTGGCAGTATGAAAGAATTGGTTTTCCTATACTCACTTTTGCCAAAGTAAACGAGAGGATCTATCAGACACTGGAATCGACACAACTTTGCCCACGTCGGCTTCCATTATTTTGGAAAACGCCGCTTTAGTGCTAATGGGGACAAAGGCCAGTGGTCCAGAGGGGCACATACACATTTGATAGTTGTTATGTTGTAAGTTTATGCTAGGTAGGTGCGAGTGCCTAAAGAACAATGGAAAACAATACCAAGGAAAAAATTTTATGATGCTTATAACTCTTGTCAAAACCAGGCAAAGTTGACAAGAAGAATCGTTGCTACCATTTTTCTTTTACTGCTCATATTATGAAAGTAATCAAATAGCCAACGAGCACCACTCCATTGTCTCTGCAAAATAAAACCGAGATTTCTTTATACACGGTCCACAGGCATTTTTTTTAGGAATTTGCCTGGTTTGGTTGAATGGGGAGGAATTGGTCACTCCATAACTATATCCACTTTAGGTGGGTATTAATGAAAAAAGAATCGTAAAGTTCCACAATATTACATGAGAAATGGGAGAAGTGCAATTGTGATTGCAATAATAATAATAGTAGAACAATTTATAATATCTAATAACTGAATGGGCTTGGGGTTGAATTTTGAAAGTTATTTTTGTACAGAAATCTGTATTTGACTTACAAAAGCAATAACGATTTTTTGCAATGAATTCTATGTTAACTTTGATCTGATTTAGTTTAGTTCAATTAAATTGTATAACAACTTGTTCAAATGTTCCTGATCTCATTGTTCGCATAGTCAAATAAATGCTATAGTAAATAATACACGTGGTAAACAGAGTTGCGTAACCGTAAATAGTGTGTTCTAGACATAGTGAAAGCAATCTCAAAAGAAGAAGAAGAGCAGACTGGACATCATGCAGTCTTCTTGGAATGCCGTTATGGTAGAGTACAACATTCATTCAACACTTTTCTATTTCACCGCCAAGCCAAGCTAAACATATATTGACTATAGTGTTAAATTATA
>JAANSO010001262.1:0-18252 GCA_036507315.1 Lepidocyrtus fimetarius | reverse complement strand
AAGGTCCGGAGTCTATTTTTGACTGTTTGTTTTGCAAAAAGAAATTCAATTCTTCAGAGAGATTACAAGCTCATGTAAAAACTCACACTATGGAACGTCCTTATTTCTGCTCCATCTGCCCTGGCGAATACAGCAGTTTCCAGGGTCTCCGAATGCACCTAAAAACCCACGATCCCGACAGGAAGCCCGAATTCCATTGTCCCGTCTGTTCCAAAGGCTTTTATGACAAAGGAGATTTCAAAAAACATCTTAAAATCCATTTGGGCGATGAAGAAAAGCGTTTTAAGTGTAAATTTTGTCCGCAAGCATTTTTACACGGAGGATCTCTACGCAACCATGAAAAAGCTGTGCATTTAAAAGAAAAATCATTCATCTGCGCGATTTGCAATAAAGGATTCCCTATTCAACAAAGACTTAAACGGCACATGGTAGCCCACTCCAAGGATAAAACATTTCCTTGTGAAATCTGTCAAAAACTGTTTAAAAGGTCAGGGGACGTCACAAGGCACATCGCAAGGGTCCATGACAAAGAAGATCGGCCTTGGAAGTGTAAATTTTGTGAGAAGGACTTCATCCTTGAAAGCTTTTTAAAAACTCACGAGCGCCTTCACACTGACGAAAAGCAATTCATCTGTGACATTTGCCAAATGAGTTTTAAAACAGCTTCAAAGCTTAAAACCCATTTAACCGTGCACATTGGAGAGAAAAGGTTTAATTGTGAAGTTTGCTCTAAAAGTTTTGAAACTTTAAGTAAATTAGCGGCTCACATAAAGTCTCAGCACAACTCCGAAGATAAAAAACCCGTAAAATGTGACAAATGCCCTGCAATATTCGTAAATAACAACAAGCTCAAGGCTCATGTAAAAAGGAAGCACGAAGCCAAGCCAAGTTTTAACTGCCCAGTCTGCGCTAAATTATTCACTGAAGAGGGAGACTTCAAGAAGCATTTGAAGCGGACGCATTTATCCACAGAAGAGGATAAGATCCATAAATGTAACGTCTGCTCAAAAGGATTTTTCACTATAACCAATCTCAACGTTCATAAAAGGGTTCACACGAAAGAAAAGCTTTTTCAGTGTGACATATGTAAGAAACGGCTTACTTACAGCCAACATCTCAAAAGTCACATGTTAACACATACGGGGGAAAAGCCTCATTCTTGCGACATTTGTGGGGAAAGATTTAAACAAAAATGTGGAGTGAAAGTGCACATCTTGCGGGCTCATCGAAAAGATGAAAAGCCGTTTAAGTGTGAAGGATGTGGGAAGGCATTTGCAACAAAAAGAGAGGTGAAGATTCATGAACGTGTTCATGCGAAGAAGGAGAAAAACAAATAATTTTGAGACACACTGGAATATATTTAAAGATTTTTTTAAGTTGCAGTGCAACTTCCAATTTCAGTTGTGGAAAATCTAAATACATGTTTACAAAAGCTATTTTTGTGCGAATGTAATTATAAATTAACCAAATAAAATATAGTTGAAAAATGATTTAGTTGAGACAGATTTTATTAAGGAAATATAGTTAAAATACTTACAAATATAAGATTATTAAATATTAAAAAGCAATATTATTTGTCTAATAAATAAAACTAGGTGCGTAACTTGACTAAGTGCGTTTGACTAAATTTTTATTCTTTAGGCAACTTGGTAATAACTTTAGCTTAAGTAAAATAGCTAAATTCAACTACGCTCCTACTAAAAACTACGTTTCCACCTACAGCGTTCACGTTCAAACTAGCCCCCCAACGTACGCAAAATTACAGAATTTTCAATGAAGATATTGCTACAACTGGTTTCTTAAACTAATTAATGTCGTATAAATTTACATGTTTCAATAACAAAAGGCACCAATCACCAATAATTATTGGTGCTTCTAAGAAGGAAATCCTGAAATTTTAAAACAGTCACTGTAAACCTACTACCTGGAAATATTAATACAAGCTTAAAAACGCTGTTTTTAATAAAAAAGGGTTTAAATTCTAGTTCAAAAAATCAATTTTGTTTAAATAATTATGCTAATTATATAGTAAAATATTGCTTGCCATGAACAGAATATACAGGTTTTTACAACAACTTAACTTAAACTTTATCAAGATCAATGAGAATCACACTTAAATTAGACTTTTTCAAAGGAGCTTTCACTTTTCTTTAAATAATTTCAATTTCATACACCTTCGTCGTCACCCAGCAATGAATCATGCCCCGTCCATACAGAATGGCCCACCCAAGCCAGAATTCCCTTTTCCATTTCCAAAAATTCTCCGCAAAACGCTGCTGGCATCCAGGATCCACAAAGACGAAGTAGCAGAGGGCAACGGCTTCAAAGGTCAAAATGCAAGCGCAGATCCCAAAGTTGATATTGATCCAATTTGTGAAACTCAAAGCTCTCTCACGAACGTGAATTTTGTTCTATTTTAAATAAACAAGAATGCATGTAAACAAAATAATGTAATTCAGATTTTGTATATTTAATGTATAATTAATTAAATTAACTTACGTAAGATTCAGCACGATCGAACAATTTCCCTACGACGCGGCCATACAAATAAGACAAGTAGGCGAATGCGCAGTAGCCAAGAAAGATCAGAAAGTACAACCAAGCTAGAAAAGAATTAATAAAATCTTAATTATTTATTTACTAAAATTAAGTAATTTGTGTTTTTCTATACCCGAAAGATCATCAGCAGCTTCTTTAAACATAAACACTGATATTTCTTTGAAGATATCGTTGAAAGTGCAATAAGTCCCTTTGTCCACTAAAGGAATGGGTGCGACAAAGAAAGCAATAATGTAGAAATAGATCATAAGCAGCCCCTGCAAACACTGTTAACAAAATACACAAAATTAATCCTTTTCAGAAAAAAAATTATAAAAATGCAATTAATCTTACTCCGTCAGTTATCAAAACAAATCTTGCTTTGGATGGCCAAGGGACAACTCCCAATTCCTCCAGTCGCAGAATCCTTTTGTAATATTCACTATTTATAAACTCTTCAATTTCCTTCTTAGGGAAAATTGACTTGTACTCCTCTTTGGGCTCCATTCTGTCTGATCAGATCGGAAGTTCACTGGCGAATGACTTGTTTGCTAAAAGAAATGGAATATCCCCACTTCCTTTCATCTAAAATTCATGCGTGAGTGAAAAGTGAGTCATGTGTTTGGTCTGTTTTGCCAATACTCAGGAAAGCATACAATGGATAGGAGAGACCAGTATCAATGGCAACTTTACAATTGATATGGGAAGGGGAAAGGTTGAAGCAACTGAAACAAAAACGGAAGCCAAAACAATAACTTTTTATGCAAGTTACGTCAATCCAGTGTTTTTATGTCCAACTTGATGGGGTGACGCTCTGAGTTCCCAACAAAGTTTTTATTAACTCTGTAGCTTAAGCGTCTTCTTTTGCCCACGTGTCTTTTCTCTTTAACAAAGGCAAACTAGGGGCATTTATTATCGTTTGTTCTAGTCTTTACCTCGCTATTAAACTAAATGCAATTTGCAATAGACAATAGAATGCCACCAGTACCCCATGGAAATAGAAAATCAGACTTATTCAAGTGACAAGCCGTTTAAATATGCTTCGTAAACAAAATTCTCTTTTGAAGAGAATTTTGTTTACGAAGAAATATGAAGGGTGGGGCAAGGCTTAAATCATAATTATATTATATTACGCATATAACCATGCTTAAATGCAACCTGAAAATTCACGAGCGAGTTCATGAGAAAGAGAAAACAAATGATTTTGATGCGCCTGAATAGTCTTTCACCTGAAAGGGTTTTGTAAAAGTTGCAGTGCAATTTCAATGGAAGTTTTCATTATGGAAAATGTAAATATTTACAAAGCTTCTTTTATTTTTATGCAAATATGCCTAGAAATTAACCAAATAAATATAGTTGAAAAACGAATTGAGTTAAAGCTTTTAATTAATAAATATAATTAAAATACAAATACAAGATTATCAAAGATAAACATTTAAAATTAATTCATACTAAAATAGGTATATAACAAATAAAACTAGGTGCGTAACTGGCCTAAGTGCGTTCGACTTATGATTTTTTATCCTTTAGGCAACTTGGTAATAATTTTAGCTTATGTACAATAACTAAATTCAACCACCCTCCTGATGATCCAAAAACTAAGTTTCCACCTACAGCTTCCACGTTCAAACTAGTCCCATTGGCAAAATTGCAGAATTTTCAATGAAGATATTACCACAACTCACTGGTTTCTTAAACTAAATGTAGTATAATTAAACATGCTTCTGTAACAAATGAAATTATTGGAGATTCTAAAAAGAGAACACAGTCATTTTAAATCCTGAAATTTTAAAACATTCACTATAAACCTACTACCTGGCTGGAACAATTAATACAAGCCTAAAAATACGCTTTAACTGTTTTTAAGGAAAAAGGGTTCAAATTCTAAAAATGAATCTTGTTTAATGCTAATAGAATTTTAAAATATTATTTCTTGTCGTAAATAGAATATCCAGGTTTTTACCTAAAATCTTATCAAGATAGATGAGAATCATACTAATTTTTAAATTAGACTTTTTCAAAGGGGCTTTCACTTTTCTTTAAATCACTTCAATTTCATACACCTTCTTCGTCACCCAGCAATGAATCATGCCCCGCCCATACAGAATGGCCCATCCAAGCCAGAACTCATTTTTCCATTTCAACAACTTCTCCAAGAAAGGCTGCTGACATCCAGCAGGATCCACAAAGACGAAATAGCAGAAGGCAATGGCTTCAATGATCAGAATGCAAAGGCAGATCCCATAGTTGATGTTCATCCAGTTTGTGAAGCTCAATGCTCTCTCACGAACGTGAATTTTGTTCTATTTTAAATAACCAAGAATGAATGTAATTAATGTAAACAAAATAATGTGATTAATTTAATTAACTTACGTAGAATTCGGAATGATCGTAGAAATGCCGCACGACTCGGCCATACAAATACGACAAGTAGCCGAATAAGCAGTAGCCAAGAAAGATGAGAAAGTACAACCAAGCTAGAAAAGAAATATAAAATCTTAACTATTGTACTTGTTTACTAATATAAATTAAATTTGTTGTTTTGCATACCCGAGAGATCGGCTGCAGCTTCTTTAAAGATGCACACTGAGATTTCCTTGAAGATATCGTTGAAAGTGCAATAAGTCCCTTTGTCCACTAATGGAATGGGTGCGACAAAAAAAGCAATACATACGACATAGCCCAGAAGCAGCTCCTGCAAAATCTGTCAACAAAACACACAAAATTAGTCCTTTTCTGAATAAAACTTTTAAAAATACAATTCAATTAAGTTAATCATACTCCGTCAGTTGTTAAAACAAATCTTGCTTTGGACGGCCAAGGAACAGTTCCCAATTCCTCCAATCGCAGAATCCTTTTGTAACGTTCACTCTTTAGAAACTCTTCCATTTCCTCCTTAGGGAAAATTGACCTGTACTCCTCTTTGGGTTCCATTCTGTCCGGTCAGATCGGAAGTTCACTGGCGAATGACTTGTTTCCTGAAGGAAATGGAATATCCCCACTTTATCTTATTTAAAATTCATACATGTGAGTGAAAGTGAGTCATATGCTTTGTCTGTTTTGCCAATACGCAACTCTTACGCAATAAAGCATACAGATAGAGGATCAATAGGTGAGACCAGAATCAACTTTGCAATTGATATGGAAAGGGTGAAGCTTTAAAGCAACGGAAACAAAGACGGAAGCGAAAAAATTTTTTATACAAGTTACGTCAATCCAATGTTATATGTGAAAATGATGGGGGACGCACAGTTCCCGATTCGGTGGCTTTTGTCTACTTTTGCCCACGTGTCTTTTCTCTTTATTATAGCCATACCAGAAGTATTTATTATCGTTTGATTTGGTCTTATTCAGGTGACAAACCATTTAAGTGCGAAGGGTTGGGCAAGGCTTATTATGCAACAAAAAAAGAGATGAATATTCCTGAGCGAATTCATAAGAAGAAGGAGAAAGGCAAATGATTTCGGTGCGTCACGTGAAAAGTTTTTGTAAAAGTTGCAGTGCAATTTCAATAAATGTTTTCGAAACTTGTAAATATTTACAAAAGCTTATTTATTTTTATGCAAATGTAATTATAACTTAAGACAATTAAAATATTTAATAATCTTTAAAAACTGAGCTTAACATGTCTAAAAAAGAAAAGTATTTAACTTGTGCAGATGTAAAATAACTAAACAGATTTCCAGCCTGACCAACCAGTTACAACATTTGTACTTCCTGAAATAGTAACTGATCCCGTTCCGGAAGTGCTTGATGATCCCGAGTTGGTCACACTTACGTCAAGCCCAGTTGCATAAGCATCTAAATAGTCTCCAGCTTGGGCGGAATTTCCAGCAGTGATTCCCTGATATGTCTGAGACTCTCCTCCTGTTTTCCAACCCATTGAACCGGATTCACCCGAGGTAGTAACTGTTGTAGTACCTGCGGCAGTTATGGTTCCATACCCTTCAACGTTTGACCCTCCGGATGACCCAAAAACTACGTTTCCACCTACAGCTTCCACGTCCAAACTGCCCCCAGCCCCGGCAAAATTACCAGCCCCGATGTATTGAATTCCTTGTGCGGTGTTTTGCTGTTGATTGCCTAAAGTTGACGCCAGAGTTTCAGGTCTGCCTTGAACGGAGCGGACATATCGAGCTGTTTGATAGAAAATATTCTTCGTTTAAACCTGAAGCGTAATTGTTTTATTTAGTTAATTATAATCCTACCTTTAGATTCTCCTGTTCTTGTAGTTTCTGCGCCAAGGGTTAAAAATATGACGATAAAGAGGAATTTAATTGCGTTCATTTTAAAATTTTTGATTAAAACCTCTACGCGAATTAAAACAATTCAATCGAACAAAAATTATGAACTTAGGATATTCAATTAGGTTATCTCCGCAACTCACTGGCTTCTTAAACTAAATGAATTATTTACCTGTTTCTGTAACAAAATTGAAATGAATGATGCTTTCTACAACGTGCAAGGGAAATACAGGCCTTTTCAATCTTTGGATTTTAAAACATTATGTATGCAACAACTTACTACCTGGAAATTAATGCCAGCTTTAAACCCTTTATCTAAAAATATGTTTAATCCTTTTTTAAGTAAAAAAGGGTTGAAATTCTAAGTAAAAGAAAGGTTCCCTAGCGCGCTTTAAAAACCAGTACGGCCTGAAAAAATACTGGATTTGTATATTTCGAAAGCTTTTTTCTTGTGAAAATAAAAATAGTAAAAATCCATAAAAAGTAAATACGAGCAGATAAAGGTACCTGGATTTATCCTTTAAATGCGTTTCATATTGGTACGTATTTCCTTGTCCGCATTTCTATCAACTTTTGGATATTTCGACGTCAGGTACTGTTTGAGCACAGTTTTTAGATTACGTTTCGCTTTGCTCTTCTAGTATATTGTATTGTGGTTCGAGCTTCGGGTCTTTAAGAAAATATAAGCTTGTCGTTGGTACAATTTCCGAAAATATACATTCTGCATTAACATTAAAGAGAAGTGAACAATGAAATTATGTGATTTTAAAATGCCAGACTCTCCTAAGCTAAAATTACGACAAACGCTTTTATTCAGTAGTCTTTTTTAATCTCTTCTGAAAAAATTCTACTCTGCATAATAGTTGAATTCTATAAAGAAGTATTTAAAAACACTTTTATTAACTTTGTGATTTCTAATAAGTTTTAATTCTAGCAATGAATCAATGTTTAATTAAATGTGTTAACAAAATAAAAAATATTATTGCATGGTATAAATAAAATACTAAATACTGATTTTTACAATAAACACTAACAAAACGTTATCGAGATAGATGAGAACTATTCTTATACTTAAGTCAAATGGTAAAAATACGAAACTTTCCTTTAAATCACTTCAATTTCATAGATCTTCTTCGTCACCCAGCAATGAATCATGCCACGCCCAAACAGAATGGTCCACCCCAGCCAGAATTCTCTTTTCCATTTCAACAGATTCTCCACGAAAGGCTGCTGAAATCCAGGATCCACAAAGACGAAATAGCAAAAGGAAACGGCTTCAATAATCAGAATAAAAGCGCAGATCCCAAAGTTGATGTTTATCCAGTTTGTGAAGCTCAATGCTCGGTCACGAACGTGAATTTTGTTCTAATTTAAACAAATAAAAATTGTTGTAAACAAAAATAATTGAGTTAATGTATTTAATTTAATTAGCTTACGTAGCGTCTGGTGTGCTCGTACAAAAATCCAACGACGCAGACATACAAATAAGTACAGTAGGTGAGTAAGCAGTAGCCAAGAAAGATGAGAAAATACAACCAAGCTAGAAAATATTAAAATTATAGATAATTATTGCACTTGCTAATAGAATTAAGCAATTTGAGAGTTTTTAGATACCTGAAAGGTCGACAGCAGCTTCTTTAAACATAAACAATGAAATTTCCTTGAAAATATCATTGAAGCTGGAATAAGTCCCTTTCTCCACTAACGGAATGGGTGCGACAAAAAAAGCAATCGCGCTGACATAGCCCATCAGAAGCCCTTTAACCCACTGTTTAAAACAAAATGTTGTTTCTAATTCATTAACTGAAAAAATATATTTCTTAATTTTTAATTTGTTACCACATCCGTTTTTACAACAAATCTTGCTTTGGAAGGCCAAGGGACAGTTCCTAATTTCTGCAATCGCACAATCCTTTTGTAACGTTCACTATTTGTAAACTTTTCAATTTCCTCCTTCGAGAAAATTGACTTGTACTCCTGTTTGGGCTCCATTCTGTCTGGTCACATTGGAAGTTTACTGGTAAATGACTTGTTTGCTGAAGGAAATGCAATAACCCCAATCTCATCTAAAATTAATGCGAGTGAAAAGTGAGTCATATAAGAAATAAACATAATCGTTTGAGTTTTTGCAAATTCTACAGTTGAGTCATTTAAATATGAGAATGAACTCGAGCTCATCCCAGCACGAGGTTCAGGCAATAAAGAAAAACACTAAAAGCTGGTAATGCAAGTATCCACTAGTTCCCAAGACTTCTTCGGAAGGTATAAGGTTCTTTTCAGTTTTAGCATACAAAGATCAGACATTATCACCAAATTATGACCAGTAATAAAAAACACTTAATAAGTTTCTACAGCAATAAAGTGGGCTAAAAACATAAACAAGTTGTACATAATTTGTGCAATTATGTACGTAAGCTATAAAAAAGAATATAAAACTGAATAATTGTTGCATTCGGCAAAAATAAATTAGTATTTACATAATAAAATTTGTTTAATACATGTTTTAAGTAAACTCCTTTATCTATGTGAATTTTTATTGAGTTATGAATCTGTATATTACATTTAAATACTATTTTTTTTGCAGCGGTTTACGACTTTTGAATGAATTTTACAATTTTGCATCTACATCATTTTTTAAATGCTGAAATAAACTAACCACTTATCGCTGGCTATTATAGGCAACTTGTTATACATCTCACAAGGACAATTTACTTGTTAAATCAAGTTAGACATGATGTCAATATTTTTATCTAAAAGCAGATGAGTAAATCTTGTCATTTTCATCAATGTCATTCATTTTGTAATTTTAAGAATGAATTATTTACTACGCGAATTGCAAAGGTCATAAAAGGTAATTAAAAGAAGGATAATATTGTGGACACATTTCTTCTTCCTTCCGCTTCCTACCACAACAATGCATAGTAAGAACTGCCACACTTGCTTGCAAAAATGCATAAAACAAAATAGGGGTAGAGGAAAGTAATAAAAAAATTAAAAATTAACACGCTTTTCAATGAACTTTACTCATTTGGCTTACTTTTTTAATATTCTTCAGTGCGAAAACTCGTTTACAGGGAATCCCTTCTTTCGCGAATTCAATTATGAATTTTGCTGGAGATTTCCTAAAGCTGATGCCAGAGAAATATATTCTTCATTACAGAGAACTGTTAACAATGAAATTATATTTCTGTGATTTTAAACTGCCAGACTCTCCTGCAAGTAAGCAAAAATTAGGCGACAAACGCAAAAAATTCGACCCGCGGAGTATTTTTAATTCTGTAAAAGAATATTTAAACTAAATTTTTATTGACTTTTCCGTGCTATTTATAAGTTTTAATCCTAACAATGAATAAATGCTTAATTAAATGTGCTAGAAAAAATAGTATTACTTGTCATAAATAAAATACTGATTTTTGCAATAAACGCTAACAAAACGTTATCAAGATATATGAGATCTATTCTAAAATATGTCAAAGAGTAAAAAATACAACACTTTAATTTAAACAACTTCAATTTCATAGATCTTCTTTGTCACCCAGCAATGAATCATCCCCCGCCCATACAGAATGGTCCACCCGAGCCAGAATTCCCTTTTCCATTTCAACAAATTCTCCAAGAAAGGCTGCTGACATCCTGGATCCACAAAGACGAAATAGCAGAAGGCAACGGCTTCAATGATCAAAATGCAAGCGCAGATCCCAAAGTTGATGTTTATCCAATTTGTGAAGCTCAAAGCTCTGTCCCGAACGTGAATTTTGTACTATTTTAAACAATCAAGAAAGGGTGTACACAAAATATTTTAATTAAGTTAATGTACTCATTAAGTACTACTTAATTTAATTAACTTACATAGCGTTTGGTGCGTTCGTACAAAAACCCAACAACGCCGATGTACAGATACGTACAGTATGTCAGTAAGCAGTAGCCAAGAAAGATGAGAAAGTAGAACCAAGCTGGAAAATAATAAAATTTTAGATAATTATTGAACTTGCTAATATAACTGAGTATTTTATGGTCTATAGATACCTGAAAGGTCTAGGGCATCGTCTTTAAAGATAAACACCGAAACTGCCTTGAAAATATCATTGAAAGTACAATAAGCCCCTTTGGCCGCTAATGGAATGGGTGCGACGAACAAAGCGATAATGCTGACATAGCCCATCAGAAACCCTTGCAGGACCTGTTAAGAACAAAAAGATTTTCTTAATTTATTAACTCCAAGTGTATATTTTTTAACTTTAGTTTAATACCGCATCGGTTGTTGCAACAAATCTTGCTTTGGAAGGCCACGGAACAGTTCCCAATTTTTCCAATCGCACAATTCTTTTGTAACGTTCACTATTTAGAAACTCTTCCATTTCCTTCTTAGGGAAAACTGACTTGAACTCCTGTTTAGGCTCCATTATGTCTGGTCGGATCGGAAGTTCACTTGCGAATGACTTGTTTGATAAGGAAATGCAACATGCCCAATCCATCTAATCTAAAATTTATACATGTGAGTGAAAAGTGAGTCATATGTTTGGTCTGTTTTGCCAATACGCAGGAAAGCATACAGAAGATAGTTGAGACCAGTATCAATAGCAACTTTTCAACTGATATGGAAAGGGTTGAAGCGTTTAAGCAAAAGAAACAAAGACGGAAGGCAAAACAATAACTTTTTACTACGTCAATCCAATGTTTTTATGTCAAATTTGATGGTAGGACGCTCGGTTCCCAACAAAGCTTTTGTTATTGTTAAGAGCTCTGTAGCTTAATAGTCCGCATTTTCCCCTGTTTAAATATTATTATAACACCGAACTTAACCGTGTAGTCGTTTGCGAGCTTTTATGCAAAATTCTGAATCATCCTATTTCAATATGAGAATAAACGTTCTTCTATTAAATTGACAGCTATCATTTGAGAATGGACTCTAACTCATCCCAGCATGAGTTTTAGTCAATAACAAGGAAAACAATAAAAAGATTGTAAAAGTATTGAGTATTTCCAAACATCTTAATACGTTTAATAGGCACGTATTAATAATAATTAAATACATAATGTTTTAGCAAACACTTAATAAGTTTCTACAGCACTAAAGTTTGCTAAAACAAAAGAAAATTAGATATAATTTGGGCAATTTTGTACGTTAAGTCGTAAAAGGAGTTAAAATTGCATATTGCATTCGACATAAAATAAAAATTATATTAGTTTTTACATAAAATTTTATATAAAATTTGTTAAATACGCGTTTTAAATAAACTCCTTTATTGAGTTATGAATCTGTATATTACACCTAAATAATTTTTGCACCCGGCTTACGACATTTGAAAGAATTTTGCAATTTTACATCTACATCATTTTTGTTAACTGCCAAAAACAAAATATTATCTCGATTGGCTATTGTAACTTGTTATACATCTCGCAAGGACAATCTACTTGTTAAATCGAGTTAGACAAGATGTCAATATTTTTTATCTGAAAGCAGATGCGTCAATCTTGTCATTCTCGTCATTGTCATTCATTTTGTAATTTTAAGAATGATTTATTACGCGAATTGTAAATGTCATAAAAGGTAATTAAAGGAGGGACAATATTGTGGACCCATTTCTTCTTCCTTCCGCTTCCTACCACAACAATGCATAGAAAGAACTGCAATATTTGCTTGAATATTGCAAAAACGAGAATAGGGATAGATGATAGAGTCAAGTAATAAAAAATTAAAAATTAACATGCTTTTCAATGAACTTTACTCATTCGGCTTACTTTTTTAATAGTCTTCAGTGCGAAAACTCGTTTAAGGGAATCCCTTTTTTCGCTTATACTTTGCTTCTTCCAATGACTCACATTTTGCATAAGGGAATAAGGATGAGAAATAAACAAGTTTTCAATTGTTTGAGCAGGCTTATAAGCAAAATTTCAAATCTGCTTGTAAAAAACCTGCCTATTGTAATCGAAAGAATTTTAATAATTAATAAATGGCACACGCTCCTCGTTCCTTTTTGCACGCTAATATTAAGAAAAAAATGAATGGGACGACTACATATATGGCGATGTAATGCTAAATGCTCATAAAAATTACATTTTTAAAGATTGTGGTTATGTAATCATAAAATCAAGCTTTTTACACTTGTAGGTGCTGGCTATCTTAAAAATTAACTTTTAGCAATCGGTTCATTTTATCTGGGGAAGCCACCCTGTCACTTTATCTCCCAGCGCTTTCCTTTGAGCAAAGAATTTAATCAAAAAGTGTAGAAATATCAATTTTTATAAACAAAATTAGCAGAGTATTTAACTAAATAGTAGTTAAAAAATGAAGTTTAAAATTATATCGTTTCTTTTATTACCCCATTTCCTTAAATTTTCCGAAGGAAGGACTGAAAACATTTACAAAAAAGGTGAAATGGTCAACACGTATTTATCTTCTATGACAGGAGTTCCAGCGTCTCTTGAAGTTGGGCAGGATTTAATGGCGATTGTAGACATGCTTGGCAAAATGGAAGGTAACGGTTTAGTAAATGATTCAACTAATTAAATTGTATTAAATTAATATTTAATTATAGGAACAAATGTGGAACAAACTGCTCAAAAACGTCACGATTTCTTCGCCCACGACCCGTGGCTAGTTGCCCCACTTCTATTCCCCGGACTCGGTCTCCCTTTCATCCTCGCTCCAGCCGTTGTTGCAGACATTGTTCTTTTCACAACATTAGTAAAACTCGGCTCTGTCAAGCTCCACACGCTTCACACGCTTATCAACCGAATTAAATTGGGAATTGCAGCGAGTGCCTTGGCCGCGGCTGGAACCGCAGCCGGAACTGCTGCCGCGGTTGTAGGTGGAGTTAAAGCTGCAGGAGCTGTGAAAGGAATCGCTGCGACGAAAGCTGTGGAAGCACTTCATCATTGGAAATATCATCATCATCATCACAAATTGCCCTTGGTGGCTAGCCCTTACCTCCATGGACATGGGCTTCATCATCACCATTTGGACCATGTTCATCATCATCTACATCCTCATGTTCATGCTGCAATCCCCGTGGCTCCTGTTATCCCACATTACCATAAATTACTTGGTTAGTATTTAAAATAATCTTGAAATGGAATGCGTATTATGATAAGATCTGATGGTTGATATGATTGTTGTGTTCAAATGTTCAATAAATAATAATTTACATAAATTGCTCTAATTTTTATTCTTTTATTGGATTTAATTGAAACTTATAAATTAAAATTTAATAAATTATTCAACATCCTTGAATGGAGCTAACCCTTCCGTTAAAATACCCCAAGTCTGGTGAATTTTGTGTGTAGGTCCGCATAGAGCCACCACATCCCGGACCGTCAAAGAGAATCCAGCAGCTTCCTGGGGTAACTTGAATTGATCTGGCTTCATTATCAAAACCGTCAAGATAATAACAAGTGTAGTCTCCAGGACTAACACCGATTGGCTTCTCTCGGCCTGCGCATGTGAAATTAAAAAATAATTAGCAAAGTAAAATAAAATTTGGACTAAATTTAAAATTTTACTTAAAACAAACCCAAATAGTTTTGTCTGTTGAAAAGTTTTCCAGTAGCAGCTAAAACAAAGGGGGAGAATGAGAACGTTGCAAGTCCAATTAAAATAATCAAAAATAATTTTGCCATTATGAAAAAAGAAATTTAATTAGAAGAAACGAACTTCAGGAAGGTTTGAAATTGAATGTTGTATGGTTGGTACCATTCTTCCAGTTTTATACTTCTCAGTTCATTATCAAATATTTATTTTAAAAATGATTAACGATAAAAAGGGAGGAGACGTGGTTGAAATCTATCAGTTCCGATAAATTTATTAACATTTAGCAATTCTACCGAGCTTATGGATAATGACAATGAACTTTGGGAGTTTGTTTTGATAAAATCAATCAGATTCATGCTAAAAAAATCCACCCTTGAATTAATAGATGAATGATTTTCATAAACTTTTATAAAATCTGATTCTAGGAATAGTTCTGGATGAAATTTTCAATGAATCATAAAAATTCTAGGAAAGAGTTGAACCTTTCATTACCTCAATGAAATTCGTTTTATTTTAAGTCACAAAAGCAACATTTTCTTTACTATGCTTTATATTTTTATGCTTTTGACAGGCCGTCTTAGTCTTGTATCCTTAAATAAGCCATGTAAATCATGCTTGTATTAAAATGCCATAAAACAAATAGCTTTTTGTTATTACCATTTATGCTCACATTGTTCCTCTTGCAAAATTAAAATTAACGATTTGTTTTTGCAATAATTACGTAATCGTAAAAATACGCAGTAAAGAAATCCATTACTTTAGTAATTATTTTTTTATTTTGCTAATTTTATTTAGTATCATGCTAACATATATACTCGATAATAAAATCTTTTAACATTTTTGCACAGCACTAACCCTTCCGTTCATACTCCCCAAATCTGGAGTGTCTGATTGAACCCGAACCATATTTCCAGAACAGTTTCCATTTTCCCAAAGCCTCCAACAGCTTCCAGAAGCCACACGAATGGATCTCGCTACGTCATTAAAACCATCAAGGAAGTAGCAAGCGTAGTCATTGGTTCCTACTCCGATGGGTTTTTGCTGTCCTAAATTAAATTCAAAAGTATTTTCTACAAATATTAGCAAATTTATTATTTTGTAAACCATTCGAAAAATTATTATTTACCTTGAAAGTTAGTCTGGCTGTAAAGTGTTCCAGTGTCAGCAAAACAAAATCGCAAGAATAGAGCCATCGCTGTTAAAATTGAAAGGAAATATTTCATTTTGAAAGAATATTAAAACGTACTAAAAAGCTGACCGCTGGTGCAAAAGGTTAAATGAATTGCTAAAGAACAGGTTTGAAACTAATGAAGGGCTGGTCCCGTTCACTACTTTATATACGAACATTTTTAGCAAATTTTACAAAGAAACACATATTTAGATCTGAAATCATCTAGGAATTTGAATTGGGAGAGTCTATTTAGGTTTTGCTCGGTTGCGTTGTGGGTGGACCTGTAAATTTATTAAATTTATTGCTAATTTTTATAATAATCTTGTTTATATCAAAGTTTGAATTCATTGGAAATGTTTTTGTGGTTATGTAATGATGATCCCTTCAAAGTTATCGTTTCGATAAATCTTCGATGAACGATTCAATGGTTTTGATCAATGAAATGAAATGTTTTATTGTTTGCTTGAACATTTATTTACAGAACGTTATAGGGATTAAAATTAAAAATAGTGAGTAGTTTTAGCGTATGCAAAGCTTGTTTCATTTTGTATATTGAATATTGAATGCTGATGTATAGAAAGGTAATAAAAAATCAATGTAAATTATTAATTGGCAGAAATTCAGTTCACAGAGGGAGATTGATAGGTTATTAATACAGACAGATTGAATTAGGAGGGGTGTTGGATGTTCAATAAAGAATTATTAAAAAGAGTTTACGTTATACTTTATATTTTTATATGAAATTTTTCTTTCAAATGAGGTGGCTCAATATATATTTGCGCGTGTTTTCCTAAATTTGAATAATGCAGTCATTGAATAAAAACTTGCTTAAAATACAAAATCTTCAAAATCCGACAGGATAATTACATAAATATATGAATTTCTCTGGTTGCCCCAGAATTTTCAACTGCAACTACCAAGTGTTATAATTGCAATATTTAAAAACCCTTTCGAATAGAACTCTTGGAAACATAAATATGATACTGCCTCTCAACGATAAGCTTTAAAAATCATGTTAATTTCCCTTCATCCCCTCTACAGAGAAAACACCGAACACTTTAGATGAAATCTGAAGCTTAGAAGTTGAATCACCTCAATATTTAAAAGAAAGCAGCGAATTTCCTGTGAAATTTGCAATAAAAAGGGGACAAAAGAGTATAAAGAGGCATTTATTGACCCACAGTGGAAATAACTTTAAGATTTGCAAAAGCTTCGAAGGGAAATCAGAGAAGTTTGCTTTACCATCAGAACAAAGTTCATAATTACAAAATCTCCATTCGTCTTAAAATGTTTATTTTGAAATAAGAAACATAAACTATTTAGTAATTTTCAGGAAGCCATATAGCAGTTTTAATAATTTTAAAATTCACAAATCAAGATTTCATGCAGATTCAGTGAAAAAGTCATAGACATTCATTCCGTAAGCCACCTGCTCATTATCGTTTACCGGAAATTATCCATTTCGCACGCATTTCATAAGAAAATATTATAAAGGAATACATAGAAAGAATCGCTCAGCTGTGTTTTGTTTACTCTTATTTTCTCCTTTAGAAACAAAACATTGAGATTTTGCAATTAATTTTAAATTTTGACCTGTTAAACTACTCCAAAGATAATTAAAGTGTTTAGCAATTGAAAGCTCATTGTTTAATTGTAAAGATGCGTCAATTAAATTGCTAATTTATTAAAACAATTAAAATATTTTGCCAAGATGGAAAGTGCTAAACCCCATCAGAAGTTTTTGTTAAAAACGGATCGTAAATGTTTTCTTTGTTCTGACATCATTGAAAATGAAGCCAATCAAGAAGAATCTTGTAGTGACTCAGATTCTGAAGAAGTCCCCCAGGGGAGTAGAACCTTTTCGATTGAAAGTGTTCTTCGCTATTTAAAAATTAACTTAATAGACATTAAATCTCTTTCGAGGATACATAGTTTAAATAAGCTGGACATTCAAGTTAATTTGTGCAAACCTTGTGGGATAATAATGGAGCGATTTGAGGAACATTATGAAGCCATGGAGCTGCACAGGAAGATGTTAGAGTTTACTTTGGAGGTGATTCAAGGAAAGTTGGAAGAGATGGAGGAAAGGACTGTAAATAATTTTGAAGGAGAAAATCATTCAGAAATTGTGGAAGAGTTGCGGGAGAAAGTGAAGGAAAAATGCAGAGCAGTAAATATTACATCTGAAGGTGTTGAAGCCAAGGAAGAAATACATTCCGACGAGGATGAAGGGGAGGTTCCAGAGGGTGAAGGGATGGAGGATGAAGTGAAAATACAAACAAATATGGGAACAATAAATGCCAGGCCAAGACGAATATATGCAACAGAAACCCGCTATTACTATACAAAGAAGGATGGCAATCTAGTTTGCAAAATTTGCAAAAAAGAATTCCTGCGAAAAAATATGACCCATTTGCAAGTTCATTTGCGAAGGCACCGACAACTTAAACCTTTTAAATGCTCGTTTTGTGCTAAACCGTTCACTACCAAAGGTGCGGTTGACCGCCATGAGAGAATCCACACCGGATATAAACCGTATAAATGTGAAGTTTGCGATAACGCTTATACAGACAGTTCTAATTTGGCAAAGCATAGAAGAACACACGATTCAGGTAAAAGAATATAATTGGGGAAATAAACCACAAGAAATTTCATGATTTATAAACTCCTTTGGTTTTACAGATTTCAAAAAGCAAACCTACAAATGCTCGAAATGTCCTAAAGTGTGTTCCAGAAAGGGGGATTTACTCCTACATGAGCGAATTCAT
>JAANSO010001261.1:0-18254 GCA_036507315.1 Lepidocyrtus fimetarius | reverse complement strand
AAGTACAATTTTTCTATCTGCTTAATATTTTGGGAATGTAACACAATTTTTAGCTAAATATTTGATAAAAACAGATTTTGCACCGCAACGGCAGCGTCAAACAAGACTACTGCAAGCAAGCAACTACAAACAACTTGAGGATTTCACATGAAGACATGTGAGCGTAGTAAGTAGCATAAAAGCACAGGGAAAAGCGCTATTACGTTTGCAATAAGCACCATATGGGCGTTCGCCAGCTGCTGTTTCCCTTAAGTAACTATAACGTTTTGCGTTAACTTTACCTATCATTATTACTATGGAGGGACCGCTCCACTCCTGTTTCTCTGCAATCCAGAGATCTCCACCATCCCAGCATTACCATCTCCAACGGGTTTTTAATTCAAGTTTTCTTTCTGGGGCACATCCTTACCTACTTAAGACGCATTTATATGCTTAGCCATTATCCTTAAAGCTACATGCTTATTTCCATAAAAGAGGATCCTCCATCAATCAAGAATGAGATGCAGTATAATATCTCTTCTATGCGGTGTAGTTACGTAATGTTCATGCCGTGTTTTGGTTTGTTTTCTTGCACAACAACAACAATGCCAATTGTCGGCATATGAGGAGAGGGAAGTAGCCAAAATAACGTTTCACGTTTCCCTTTTTCACGTTTGTAATTTCAGCTGTTACTGCAACGCTTTCCCTAAAAAGTGGTAATAAATTTTCTTGATATTACCACAGTTCTTCTTTGAAATTAAGTACAATGTCTTTTTAGTATGCATGCATAAATTGTTTTGTTAGAGTAATAACAGACAATATGATGGGAATGAATTTCAAGATTATTACACGAAAAAAAAGAAAGTGCCACCTTTTTAGTTTTTTGTTGAATAGAAAGGTAAACGTAAGGTGTATTATGCCAATTTATTTTTTGGCATTCATTTATATGTTTCTCGTTCAATCGAAAGAAAATCGAGTCAAAATGAGTGAATAAGCAAGAAACACTTTTTTTTTAGATTGAATCTTGGAACGAAAGTAATAGAGGAGAAAGGAAGGTGACGAAGAGCAAAGACAAAATAAGAAAAGTAGTTGAAAAGCAAAAAATAAAAAAAGCAAACGAACTTTTTTGTAGGTGGGGGAAGGGAAGAATGAGAGAGCACAGATCGTGTAAGGGTTTTTGATATGATACCATTTTTTGCTACAAATTCCATTTTTATTTCCTAACACTAGGTTTAAGCTTTCTTTTTCAGTCAGACATATATAAATCTGGCTGTTGATGCAACATTTTTTCTACTTTGCTGTTGGAAAGGATTTGCTGCTTTTTATGTTGTTGCACAAGCATGCAAAAAGCAATCAAGCGAACAACCATTTCCTGTTCCTTTTTCTTTCTTCTTCTTTCTCATCTTACTTTCCCATTTCATCCCAATGAGACTGTGGAACTAGAGAGATGGAAATGGTGAAAACCAGTGAATATTATATATCGAAAATCGTGCTTGTATTTATATGTGTACATGTGCTCAGAGAATTTCATGCTCATTTTTTCTTCGTTTCGTTATGTCTTGTACTGAATCAGAGGGAAGAGGAGGAAAAAGGAGAAACTTAAAAACATTCGTTCATTGACATTCGCAACTCTCAAATGTTTACTTTCTTTTGTAGAATAGTTTTAAGCAAAAGCAACCCTTGACTCCTTTGTAATCTCCTTCTTCATTCAACCTCCTGAAATGTTTTTGAAGAAGAAAATAAAAGAGATGAAATTGCTTGGCTGTTTTGCTCTTCGACTAAAGGAACCTGTTTACAGTTTACTTGACGGATGGTCAACAGATAAAAGCGCATAATCACAAGATTTTACATTATACAAAGCAACATAAAATTCATGAATTTTCAGCTCGAGTTCTTTCCTAAAGAGCTCCAATTTAACACAAAGCAGACTTGATGGAAGGTCAGTTTTTGTTTTACTACTTAAAATACTTAAGTAGTGATTCAGCCTTTCAATTTACCCTTAAATTCTGTTTTCTGTTGATAAAATCCCAATATTTGTTGAAATATGGAGAATGAGCACGATAAAATGGCGTGGACTGAAAGTGTATTATAGTGTATAAAGTTTCGCGAAAGCATTCTAATAATCATCTAACACAAGTAATATAGTCACTTATAATATGTCTATTTTCCTGTTTTCATGCTGATGCTTTAACTTCACTTTGCATGCCATCATAAAGCCATCAGTATGCAGTCAACGTATCGGGCGTAACAGCATCATGATAAATTTAGCATGAATCTGGAGGATCTCAAAGGGAACAAAAATGTAAATGGATTACTGCTACATAGAGATTTACCAAGCTAAAATGAGCAAACTTTTATTTATGTATTACTACCTAATCTACAAAACTTCTTAGAAATTCAATTTTCAGCTGTTATTTCATAGTTTTAATCACGATTATTGCGGACTTTTTACAAAGAAGTGTACATTAGAAATTTTGATTTAAAATGTCAATAAAAACACCTATCAAATAACATGAGCTGCGTTATTGAGCTAGATTTAAGAAATTTTTAGCCTAATTTCCACTAAAATGTAACATAAAAACTTGAAATTGAAAATGTAAGGCAGTGATGATTGTTTAACATCGCAGGTAAGTCTTTTGCGAGACATTCGTCATGAAAACCTTAATTTAAAACAAACTAAAGAAGATTAAAGGGAGGATACAACTCTTGCTAACAAGTGGAGCATCAAAACAATGAAACTAACCCTTGATTGATGAAATACTATTTGCAGATCCCACATAGGATTCAAGGAGGAATCTGTGTGAACAAAGAGTTTGCAGAGTGAAAGTGGAATATTGTAGAAGGATATGAGAAAATGAGTAGCAGACAGGACCAAGTCAAGCAAGCATGAGACTCGGGTTTCTGTTGCAGTACTGACGCGGAAGTCAGAAGGTGAAGAAGAGGCTTGTCAGTGTTCTCTTGCCGATTCCAGAACTTGTTCTTCACAACGAACTGTGCAAAAAGTGAATCCGTGTTAAATCCAGTAAAAGTAATACTTTTATAAACTCATTTCTCTCCATTTGTATACGTAAAAGGTAAAAAGAACCGAAAAATATAAAAAAATGAAATAATAGACTTCTCCCCGTTGTAGCATTTCCATTGAAAACTGTGCTTGTAATGTAGTTAGAAAGTCATCGTAAGTTTTTTCCATTTCAATTTTCTTTTCCTTTTATTCTTTAAAATTAACTACATACTTGCTGAAGTTCATTTTCTGTAAAAAACAAATCTTAAGAGTGCAAATTTGTTTTTAGGTTTTTTACATTTGGTATTTTTTGGATTACCTAAAATCATTTTTGTACAGTGTCTTGACATATTGTGACATTTTAATCTTTTTGCTCAAAAAATCGAGCATGACATCAAACTAATTAATTCAGATTTCCAAAAAAGTTACTCAAACCAATAAATGTTTTTCTGGTTTTGTCAGTTTACATTGCTTTGCAAAGTTCTATAAATAAACCTAAGCTATTTAGCACAGGCACCTACTTATTTCGAGTTGTCGTCTCCGACTAAAAATTACTTGTTTTATGAGTTGTGCACGAAAGGTCACAGGCTTGCACAATTCTCGATTTTCATCAGCTATTGCTTATTTAAAGAGAAAAATTCAGACACTGAGGACGAGACGAGAGCATGAATATTACAAAAAGCTTTTTTAATGAGTTTCTTTCCGAAAGAGGTAAGTCAGACTTAGTTAGAAAATAATAGACTGTGTGAAATACAGTTCCCGAAAGAACCCTGCAAAAACCATACACAACAACTGAGAGAAAAGAAAAACTAAAACAAGAAAGAAAAAATAGAATGTTTGGCCAATTTGGTGGTTAAGCAGGTGATCAATTCAATTACTTTCACGTTAGCTGATGGAATCTGTCCAAACCTATTAGGAAACTGCGTGGACTGTGTAGACCCTCACAAGCATATGTGCAATTGAAGCACGACGCTATTACTACTGTATATCAAAAGCGAAAAAAGTTTGAGTTGGGAAGAAATAGACAACTTAACCTAATTACAGATAGATGCTTTCTCTTCCTTCCCCTTCTTTTCTCATCAATTGTTAAAACGTGAAAAGGAGAAAATTGGTCGAGTTGCAACATTCTTTTCTATTCTCGCATTTCCCAAGATTTCTTCTTATTAGCGTCGGTCATTAGCAAGGGCTGATGTGGCATGTTCTCCATGTATGTGACTGTGGCTATTTTTGCAGGGAAAGTAGCAACGAATGTGATTTGTTCGACTACTGCAGATATATCAATCTAGTTGAAACTACGTACTAGTAGAAACTTACTATAGGCAGTTCATTTATTGCTTCTAGACGATGATGGAATACAATAACTGAACAAAGCACGAATTTTTATACAATTTTAAAACCAAAAAAATATATCATGTAGTACTCGTCTTCAAATCGCATACAAATCTATATAGTCCTTTGATCCTAAATCTTCGGAAAAGATTAATCAAAATTTTCATCAAGTTTTTTCAATATTCATTTTAAATCCAAGTTTAATAATAATATCCTATGAAAGTCAAAGGAGGAAAAGGAAATGCCATTATTATTTAATTTAAGATGGCTGAGGAAAGAACAAATTTCGTTCCTAGTTGCTATTTAACTTGCTATTTTATAGTTTTCTCTTAAAAAATTACATACATACATAGAAACATGGCCAATTTATTCTCCAATTTTGATTACAAGTGTTCTATTTAAGAAGGCAATAAAAGTAAAGCCACTGCCTACAAACCTACATTCCAAATATCAATGCAAAATTAAAAAGAGGAAGCTCTCTTAAAGTAGAGAAGGTTTTTAGCAATGAAAAGGCAAAGTTTGGAGCTATATGCAGTCATAACATAACAGTAGAATTTTTATTATTACTTTTCTCCACCAAACAAGCACATTGCTTTTTAAGTAGGTATTTTCAAGGCTTAGCATTCTCCTACAATGCACCTTTTATTATCATTAGATTCACTTTTTAACGCACCACCATCACACAGAGAACTTTGCACCAAGACGAACAGACAGGTTATCTTCCACTCTTCTTGGAACTTGCGGACAAATAGGTGGATTTTCAGCAAAATAAAAAAGTATTACAATGTCTTCTCCTTTTCTTTTTAATGGAATGGGAAAAGCAAGGAGAAAGCCTAGTGAATGACTGTTGTTGAAATAACCACGATGATATGGAGGGAAAAGGTGTTATGGTTTTATGCTGGGAGTTACTTTCCTGTGTGTTTGATAGGAAGTAAGTAAGAAGAATACATAATAAACATGAAAATAAAAAAACTACTGTTGCGGCTTGAGATCAACAACAATGTGATATCTCTACTATGTATTCTTCTTTCTTATTATTATTTTCGCAACTCAAACTAAACTCAAAGCCTTTGTTTGAATAACGATACAAGTTTATGTAGATATTTTCACTCAAATGGTATTGGTTTTGCTCTTGGCTCGTGGGTGAGTGTGTATGTGCACTCTGCACCCATCGATGGCTTTCTTTCGTTTTCTTCAAAACGAGGGTTTCCTTTGGGGCAAGAGAGAGGAAGGAAGTGTTATATCTTCCCTGCTTTGGAATTAACACGGGTAACTTGACAAACACACTTCGTCTTCTTCCTTTTCCCAGTATTTTTTTGGTTAGAGGTTATCTTATACCCATATAGGTTTACCTTTGTGTGTGTGTGTTTCCTGTACATAACCTGTAGTATTCACAGCGTCACAATTTATCCTTTACCCTTGCAAATGAAAATTTTCTTCACGTTAAGATGAGACATTTAGGCATGTGTGTCGGTTTGTTACTGTTACAGAATAAAAAAGTACTTTTCAAGAGAACATTGGTTTCTTACTTGTTATTTTTTGCAAAAGAATTCATTTTCTTTATACACACATATATTCCTTTTATGTTAGTTCTGTGGAATAGATGCTGTGGAGGATCTTCAGAAATATTTATTTTCTGTACTTATTTTTTGTCCTCGTTTACTTCTTTCTCATAGAGAAAAAAGATAAGTAGTTGACGCTGTTAAAGGTTCTATATTTTGCGATGAAAATGAGAGGAGGATAAAAGATGTAGTCAAAAAGAAGCAATTGAGAAACACATTAATATCTTTTGAATGTGGAATAGAGATTTTGTTCCAAGACATCGATTGTCGATTGTAACGGGTTAATTTTCCAGGAAAGTGCCATAATATTCCCAGTCTTTTTCCATTCATTGAAATTGACGTACTTTCAAGAAATAATGTTCAATTCAAGCATGTAGTTCTCCTTTGTAGTAGTGGTTACTCTCCCGTGCTTTCTCTGCTANTCTCCCGTGCTTTCTCTGCTATAAAATTAAATGTAAATTTATATATTGCGTGTAATGCAAATCAGTAAATGATCATATTACAAATGTCATCGTAATGGTCTGTAATTCAAATGGAATTATGAAAATGGGAACGATAAAGCACACTTGTATTTTGGTACTTGAAGAAAGTGAAAGTAATCTGATGCAAGAGTAAAAGCGATACAAGGGAAGAAAGAACGAAACGGAGATCAGATCTCTCCATTGTTATGAATACCACTACTAGCTACTGCTCTGTTCACCCCGGATATTTCAAAAAAAGAATGGTATCACTTACAATAATCTATATATAATGAAAAGAATTGTGAAAGCTGTTCCATAACTATGTAATTACATTCCTATTGTAAATTTTCAAGTTTTTTCTCACAATTCTTCCATTTTACTTCCTCCTTCTGATCTTCGTAAGACAAGTTAAATAAGAAGAAATGGAAACTTTTATTCAGTTTAAAAGTTTTGTTATAAGAGAAGACAATGTGCTCCGGAACAAGAAAAGTTAGGTTATCCTTGAATGATACTTTTAAACGTAACGTGTCCCTCTCTTTCTATACTTTCTCCAGCTTTCTTTAGAAATGACTAAAAGGAAGACATGCTCATCTACTGCTGCTTGTCTTTCTTTCCTTAATTTAGCACAATAAGTGACTAGATTTTTCATTTGACTGAAAAAAGTAATTGGAATCGGGAATTCGTCTAATTTTTCATCTTTGCATAACCTTCACTTCTTTTTGTAAAGTTTTTGAGACAATTTAGGTTACAAAAGTTATTACAGCCAATGCACAGACACTCCCTTTTGACAAAGAATATGCTGTTCAAGTAAACGCTTTGAAATTTTAGACAAAATTCCAAATAATATATCCAATGTCAGCAAAACATTTTCTAGTTTTATTTGCCGTTGCATCATAAAATTACGTACTTTAGAAAAATGAGGCGGAGAAACAAAAAAATATTTTATTGTTGGAAGTGGGATTAAATTTACTCAACAACTTTTTTGCTCTTCGACTTGAGCTTTTGGCCTTAAAACAACATGGTAAACTGGCACTTGTACCACTAGTACCGTGACACAAAGTTGGCAGCTTTAAGCCAACCGGTATGTCCTTTGTTCCGTCGATTCTTGAATTTTTATACTTCTAATCTGCTTTTACCATGTGTCCATTTGCTTACGTCCTCTGTACCTAATGCACATCTAAAACTTACTTTCTTCCATGCAGATTTCATATACATAGAGAAAGTATAAAATGCGTAAAATATAATATAATCGTTGTTCTTGTTATCCATGCAATATATCATCCACACATTTGATATGCATGGGTCCTACATAATATATTCTGCAACGTCAACATTCTTGCTTCTCTTTGTTGCGTCCACTTTTTATGCCAGTTAGAACAATGTTGTTTTTATTTGTATAGCACACCTCATCGCATTATAATTAAACAGGTGAAGACTGAAAAATAAAATACATGTGCCAAGCAAAACGGCAGAAAATGTATCAAATCAAGTGAGAGACAAAGTTATTTCCTTAGAGGAAATGCTTCAGTGTTTTAGTTTAAGAGACTAGATAGTTTTTTTCTTATTTCCAAGTTCCGTGTCAAGGTACTTTGTCCACCTGAAAATCAATTTGGGAATGGGAGAATTATGTTTAGTAGGCACTCCAATATGTCTACTTGTAGTCCGTAGAGTATACAATCAGATTTCCTGAAGTGTTCCGAAAAAATCGGAAGGAACTAGTAAACCTGCCAATGTAATGTTAGACAAAACTTTGCCAGTAGCAATATATGCCCGTAGTAAATTTTCCAGTGTAAACATTACATCTGCTTTCTTTTCGACTTTTACAAATAAACTTGATTTCAAGTTTAATCGTGATTTACTTTGTTGGAAAGGAAAAGGGTTCATCCTTTCACAAACTTGTCACATATACGGGAAGAAAACAGTAATACAAGTACCACTAAAGTAAAGCTTGCAAGCAAATATAAGCTGCAGTGTCTATCTTGTCTTCTCCATTACTCCCTGTTCGTAATCCATACCAAAAATACCAATTTATTAAGCTCCACTAAAGTAAAGCTTGCAAGCAAATATAAGCTGCAGTGTCTATCTTGTCTTCTCCATTACTCCCTGTTCGTAATCCATACCAAAAATACCAATTTATTCTCCTGTGAACTTAAACAGACTAAGCAGATGTCTTTTCAATCAAGACGAGCTCCAAACTCGTTTTAAAAAGTATTGATGTCAAATTAGGATCTTATAGGAGGAAATATAAGGGAATTCTTTATCCTGGTATAATCAAATACAATGCTATAATGTAGCTTTTTTGGAAACTAAAGGGAAGCATTTTCCATTAGAGAGAGAATCATCAAATAAAGTATCAATAAAATACAGAATGGATGAAGGTAGTCGAAAGAAAAGTCGCATTGTATTTGCAATTAAGGTGCACGTTTTGTGCAAAGTTATTAAATTGGAATGAACCACATAATGTCTTTGTTGCTCTCCTATCCCACACAATTACTTAAATTTGAAAGGAAATACTTCAAACTTCATTAGAAACAAAGACATTTCATAAATAAAAGAGGTGCATTTTTCCTTTTTCATTGTCCTGAACATGCCTCACAACCGCAAAGCTAAAAGCCATACATTTAGGAATGCACTACTAGGAGACAAAGAAAGAAAAAGACAGACCTGAAAATGGCTGTTTGACTACAATCAGAAAAGGATTCGTTGTTGTTCTCTTCCCTTTCTCTTCTTTCACATCATAATACAAAGTAAGTGAGTGACGCTAATACTTCTGAGATTTGTGAAGGGATAAAAGCCTTTTGCTTGCTTCATCATTCCCATTTTTCCATTTTCTTCTTCATACTTCTTTACTTATTATGACTCCTATTAGGTGTATTGAATGAGTGGAGGAATCAAGAGCTTTCAGAGGATAAGAAAGGAGATAATATGTATGATGATAGAAAGGATAAATCGGTCACAACTCCAAAATAGAGAATTTTACTCAAAGTCTTCATTCTTTTCTTTCACTCACCTGCATTACTTTTATGATGATGTGATTGAGTAGAAATGGGTCCTGTTTTTAAAGAAAATATTATGGCTAGTTGCTTGAATTGTAGGAAGAAAGTAACGAGTAACGACAAAACGAAATGGTGCTATTCAGCCTTTCAATGTTACTTACTTTTCTCTAAAATCTATATTATACAAACAATGACAGAAAAATGTGCGTTGATTTCTTTCATAAATATCAACCTTTGACCATTTTTAAAAACATAAACGCTAGGAAAGTAGATAAGGATGCTTTGTACGATATATTTTTTACAGGGGAAGTAATAAAAGGTCTCTATGATTCGGTGAACGATATTTTCTAGTATGAAATTTCATAATATGTTTTTTTTTGTTTTAGGTGAACAAAATCTAAACCAAAACCGTAAGCATCGGTATATCCTGTTTTTATTTTACCACTAGGTACATCGTTCTAGTAGTAGAAGAATATAGAAAGGAACGCAATGGGAAATGAGTGGGAACCAACTCCGTGCCATTTTGTTTTCTGCTTTTGAAATATTGTTATTTGTATTATTATCTTCAGTTTTCTCAACGGTTTTTGTATCGAGATGGGATAATATGCTGCTAGGACCGTCATATAAGTCCTCTACTACCCATCATCAGTTCGTCGTTTTCATGAAGACAATTTTCACAGATGGAATATAAAAGAAAGTAGTAAAAAGTGAATAGTTTTGTGGAGGAGGTCTATTCACATTATTTTATTCGCTTCAAATGAGCCTTTTCTCTCCAAGTAAGTAGCGTCGTATTTAAAGGTATAGGCTTTTGTGAATGATAATACAATGGGTTTGCACAAGAGGAAAAATGAATGCTTTATGTTCTTGAAATCAATGTTTTGGAGAGGAGGCAGAAAATGATGACGATGTGAGCAAGTTGGTGAAAAGTCTATGAGATCTACTAGAGTGAAACTGAACTAACCAATAAAAATTTTATTTCAGTGAGTGAAGCAAAATTTCTCCATAACCTGCAAATTTCTCTAAAGAAGAAAAGGCTCATTACGATATACTACTAGAAAATTGTGTGGAAGCTGTTTTTTACATGGTATTTACTATACTAATGGATCATTGCATCACAGAATATAACCCCATCGTCATCGCGTATCCATTTTTTGGAAGTTATCGGTAAAATTTGCTACTGCTACCTCCATCACATCACCGTATAATATCCATAAGGGAAATTGCATGGTTTTTAAAAAGGAGCTTTGGAGTGGAGAAATGGAGATCAAGACAAGAAGAATAGAGATTCGTTACACAACAACTGGATATTTTGTGGAGTAGGAGAGAAGAAAGAAGAGAACTGGTACAAAAGGAAGGAAAGAGATTGATTCAGATTTAAAGATTGCTGATGCAACGGAAAGGATAAGTGGTTTGGTAGCGGCTGCTGTCACTACTCTGTTTAGAGTGGATAATATGGAAATGATGATATGATCTTTTTCCTAATGTTGTAGACTTACTTGAAAAAAGGAAGTTAAGCACGAACAGTTTTCCCTTACTTTCCATTTTAGTTTTTTGTAAGGAATAGTGGTGAGACAATTTCAAGATATGTTAAGGGTGATGGAATGTGATTGCCATCAGTGGTAGTGAAGTTTTTGATAATTTTATAGAAGATTGCTACAAAAAGGAAGCATAAAAGAACGGCAGTGACGACCAAAAGTAAAGAATGATGACCTGTCTATGATATTCTTAAAGCTCTGTATACCTTGTTGTTCAGAGTACAAAAAAGAAGGTTGAACTGTTACAAGCTGACAAGCTGTCACCATTAAGGGCTCACAATCGTGTCCGATTTTATCGGTCACGACGACAACCTGTCAAGAGGAGAGAGAAGAGGAGGCAGGTTCCCCAACACCTTCACCCAACGCCCCCCTCTTCATATTTTTCGACATGGAGTATGAAGCAATACGACTTCGCAATCGGAAACATGTTCGGTTCATCTCCTGGATTGACATGGTGGGTTAAATATCTTTATTTTTTATTATCTAGCTAGGATATGTCCAGGGTCCTTCATTTTTCAAATTCTCACTTTCACTAGATAATAATCAAGGTTTTAATTTTGTTTGTAGCTCATCGCCATCTTGATGATTGCTTATTTTTCATACAAGTTCATTCTGTCCGACCTGAACGATGTAACAAGGCCACCTTTCAGTCCTGGTAAATGTGAGTCTCCTCATTGTAATTTGTTGTTAGAGACAGGCCATTTGAGAATCTTCCATACTTCCATACCACACTACTCCTATGGGAACCAAGGAGGGAAGAAGTAGGTGTCTCTGGGGGCAATATGAACATGTAGGGACCACACACGCATCCCCACTCTTTCTTCTACTCTTTTATCAGCATCTCTCTCAACAGACAGTATTGGAACTGAAAAAGGCTCTGCCAAATATCCAACGATTTGTGCCTCTCATGTTTTTTATATTCTGTCAATAATAAGTATTCGCTCATTGTTCGTGTGTGTTTGTAAATAGCATGTTTGTATCATTAAATAGTCCATTTTCTCTCTCTCTCTCTATCTGCCTACTTTTCTCTTTGCCCCTTCTCTGCCAAAATGTTATTGCAAATGCAAAAAACACTGCCTTTGAGTATTAAAAGCCAAGCCGATATATTCCTTTTAGTCGAAAATCTAAAATACTTGCAAAAATATATTATATCACTATCCCACATAGTTTAATTGCATTGTTGAATAAATCAGTGCTGGGGAATGCTAGTAAAGCTTTGTGAAATATTTAAACATACAGTTTTCATTAAAAGCTAAATAAATTTTTCAGTAGTGGATTTTTTCACTCTTCTTAGATTTTCAACCGCCACGCAAACTTGTCCCACTTTCAAGCAATTTAGTGAACCGTACGAAATGTAAACAGGTACTAATAACAATAATAATAATCAGCCAAGGAGGGGAAATTAAACGATTGGTGTTTAAATAATGAGGCCATATTAACAGTAAAAGACCAGCAGTGCCATCGTCATTTCAGCTCAAATGTACAATTTGATTATTACATGGTGAAGAAATCTAAGCCATAAAAAACTCCTCTCAGACACCTCTTCAACTGCTTTTCTCAAGTTTCCATCTCCAAAATTGGCTATATATGAGAGAAAGAATCGTTTCTTCATGAATGACTTGCTTTTCATTCTTTCTCTGCTTCTTTTAGAAGCCAAAACATAGAGAGCCTGTCTATGTCTTTAAGAAATGTAAAAGGAGAGAAAAGAAGAAGCAAGCAATAAAAATGATACCTAATAATGGCTGTATAAAAGGGCACCATTTTAACAGTAATAAAAGGGAACTTGGAAATGTGAGTGCTTCCAAATATATGGGAACCGAAGCAGTTACTCAGAGTCACACAGTTATAAGGATTCGTGTCTTTTCTAAAGTTCCACTAGATCAAAAGTAGACAGGTCGTTTCTGAACCGCGAAACACACATACCACATTTCCTTTTCACTTTCAAATAGTATAACGTAATAGTATATTACTGTGTTACAGACACTCACTCCGGCTGTACACCCACAAATTATGTCTTTTCAAAGACTGAACCAAAAAAGTAACAAAATAACTTGACGGGCACACGTGTAGTCATTTTTACTCGTGTTTGAATACGATTTTTTTGCAGTGCAATTCAAGCAAAGTACATGTTTTGCAGAAATGGAACAGGTGCGGGCGGATCAAAGTTGTGTAGCCGTGTGCAATCTTTTTTTAGAGATATGAGCAAGTTAAAAATGAATGTAAAGGAAAAATGTATTATGTAATGGGGCGTCGCATTGCATGGATAGCTTTCTTCTCCCTTGCCATTTATACCGCTCTGTTCTTTTTTCCTCTCACCCTCGTTTTCTCTTTTTAAACTTGCTATTTTGCTGCTACAAAAACTTACAACCCCCGTATTTAAAATTCCGAACCAACTCTCTTGCCAACATTTACCCAGATCAATGAATGCAATTTCCTTGACGTTGATGCAATTCATGTCACGGTTATATCATTATTTTAAAAAGAAGAGACTCGAATAAAACAACTTTTGAATTGAAATAGGAACCCATTTAGAGGAACCCATTCGCAATCATATTAAACTTTTTGTAGTAGTAGTGGTTGGTTCGGTACTTCATAAAATAATGGAAATAGGAGCTCAAAATGAGCTGAATGAAAAAGTAGTGAAAGTAAACTTGCTCGATTTCTACTTAATCATAGTAATAATAATAATCCACTTTTGTTGTAAGGAAAGTAAAGTACATAATGTGGCACTTGCTAATAGGACAAGCTAGAATAAAGGAATAAAAAACCAAAGAAATGCCTTTTCCAATATCACAATTTAGCGGAAATGATTTTTGTACTAATTTTGTAGATGTTTTTACGCTTTTACTTTGCCCGTATATATTTACCAAGTTGAAGATAGTTGATTTGATAGTTTTATCTTTTTAAAAATATTAGACAACTTCTCCCATCCCAAAATTCCCTGTATTTTTATGTGCGAATGTTGTATGTGCAGTCGTTTTATTCTTGCTAGTATAAACCTACAATTAACCATTGTACAATGCGTACTCTGAGTGAGTTTCTTTAATGTTCACATATATTCCAGGGAGAGGATTTGCAGAGTTCCTTTTTACATCAATTTGCATTGTGTATTCAACGCAGTTTTTCATTGCTTTTCTGCTTCTCACGTCAACAAACCGGGTAAGAAGGATATGCGAAAAGAGAATGAATAATGTTTTACAACTTTCTCGCTAAACCCAGAGAAATTAATTAATTTTTACTTTCTTCGTTTCTTTTCTTGACTTTAGTCGGAGAAGCTAGAAAACGCCTGTGTAAATATGTCAAATATGGATCTGCATTTCCCATTTTTTACTGACGACCTTGGCCACAGGTAATTGATTATAATTATCATAACTATATGCACTTTAGTTCCATAAAAGGGCGCATTTAACACATCTAAAATTTTGAAATCACATAGAGCTCTTTATCCTAGGATTCAATTTAATACGACCGGGTAAGTAATGAATTAAAAATTCATATTTTTGAATAAGTATTACAGATTTTTAACAGAAATTAATGCAACCATTTTGCTGTACTTTATAGGTGCTACGCCAGAGCAAACGGTAACATTTAGTATTGCCACCGTTATATGCCTTGTCAAAACTGGGTTTCGCATTTTTGCCGAGCGCTCCGTGAAAGAATATTTACGCGACATTTACTCAGTTCCGGTAATTTTTTTTCAATTGAGCAAATAAAACCATGAATTAAGTTAAAATTATATATAGTAAACACAGTGGACCGTAAAGTCTCACTGGTGTCCTTTTCATGCATGACTTAACGAAATCCAAACTAATAATCAACTCATAAACTGTTTCCGGTTGGTTGGTTCATAGAAAGTTGGCACGATGTGATTGCAGTAAACGATAAATGTACCTTTTTTAATCTGACCGCAGGGAGTTCAGTTCTCCGACAGCATGTACTTTGCACCTCGGCACCTCACAACTCACTATGCTCAAAGTCAAAACTATCACCAACACCATAACCCTCACAACCACCACCATCATCACCACCACCACTGCAATCATCACCAGGCCATTGTGGATGACAATGACGACGAGGAAGAGGACGACCAAGACCAAGATAATTATCCAGAAGAGCACAATAACTCGTCCCCTTATCGCTACTCACCCTACCGGGCTAGACCTTATTATGAATATGATTATGATGAGTATGATTACGAATATGAGGAGGATCAACGGGAGTACACTAGGGACTACAGAGATAGACGCTATGAATACGACATTGTTTGATTGTGACTACAAATTAAAATTGTTAAATTACGATGTATCTATTATAGTCATCATTATTACTACCATCATTGTTCACGTCATCGTCGAAATTATTATTACAATTGTTATTGCACTTTCCTTTATTATTATGAAGCATTGCTACTACTATTAGTTTACTATCATGATGTGTCTTATGTGTAACTACTTGATGCTTTCGTAATTGTATTATTTAATGCAAATCAAGTGTTTATAAATAATTTATATTCCTAATTAGTTATTTCATTCTGTTTGTTCAGTACATACTTAAATATTATTGTCTCGCTCAAAGATGCAAAATGTAAAAGAGTGAAAAACGGACGGAGAATCTGGCAAACTGGTTATACGCATTACATAATACTCATTATATTATCATCAGGATTATTACCCAACTTGATGTATGCATTTGCAAAGAAAATTAGATTAACCTTCTGACAAGAAGGGTAAAAGTCCACAAATTTATTCCAAAGTTTTGAAAAAAATAAATTGAATTATGTAAAACGCAAAGAGTTGAGTAGAAAGTTTATTTTTTGAGCGATGTCTGAAAATAGTGCGTAGAATTTACATTTGCAAAGAAAATTAGATTAAACTTCTGACAAGAAGGGTAAAAGTCCACAAATTTATTCCAAAGTTTTGAAAAAAATAAATTGAATTATGTAAAACGCAAAGAGTTGAGTAGAAAGTTTATTTTTTGAGTGATGTCTGAAAATAGTGCGTAGAATTTCATTCTTATAAAAACTACATTAATAACTTTCTACGTAGGTTTTATTCTCCTCAGTATTTCAACTAGCCATAATGGATTGTCGTCACTGCCTCACTATTTACTGTTATGTAACAATTTAAAAAACCAATTCTACAAAAAAAGCCACAGCGCTGTACTATAAATCCAGTGGATAGCCTGTTTTACTGATACTCACAAAAACTCAAACCATTTTTACATGCATAAGAACAAGTAAATGTGTATAAGATTTAATTATTAAAAATACAAACCGTCAGTACCTCTTAAATGTACATTAAGATTAATGCATATATGTATGTGATTGATTAGGAACATTTTACTTGTTTCATATAGCGCATGGTTGGCATAAAATCTATAAATATTTAAAAAATTTAATTCAATTTATTGATTGTTGAGAGTATAACGGGACGTGTATGGAAAAAATAAAGTGATGAAACAAAATTTTGAAACTAATATAAAAAACTGTTGTTATTTAACTGAAATTAAAGACTATGCATGACTTTCACACAGTTTAAAATGTGTTCATATAAAAATTTAATTTAATTTTTAATTAAAAAATGCATGCAAGTTGATTCGATATGCTTTCACTTTGTTTAACTTTTCATTTCATGATGCGATCGAGTTGAGCGGCGACACCGTCCGTAGACCTTGCGTACTGCGCGCCTCAACTTCACCTTTGTTTTCAGGAGAAACAGCTGGCGAATGCTGACAATAAATTGTTGTTCTAATAACAGTTTAGTGCGAATATTACTAATTATTTCTAAATTTTACACTTTTAATGATCAAAGATGTGTAAAATGATGTAACTGGTTACCGGATCTTTGGCTTTGTTGATGACATGCTTAAGCGTGGTTTAAAAACTGTAGAAAACTTTGCCGGTGTTTTTAACTATTTTGGCAGGGGAAAGGCAATTATCCAAGTAAGAAATTTGACAAGCAGTTTGGGTAGAAAAGACTACTATCAAAAGGTAATAATTCCCTTCATTTCACATTTAAAATTTTAAACCTTGGTTATGTAATTATTTTAACTCGCTTTCGCAGGTACTAGCAAGTTCAATTGCTAAAGATTTTGATTTAAAAATGGCAACGGAGACAAGTACCAAGTCCCTGGAGCAGGTACAGAGGGCTTTGGATAACTGGCTGAAACCGCAAATTCTTGGTGAAAGTTGGGACAATATTGGACTACTTGTTGGATCCGGAAATTTTGAGAAGGCCGATAAAAGCATTGGGCGGATAATGTTATGCAATGATTTGCGTTTGCCAGTGCTTGAGGATAGCTATTGAGAAAAAGGCAGATATGATTATTGCTTATCACCCACCCATATTCACGGGAATGAAAAGTATCTCATATGGTAATTGGAAGGTACGCGTGTGAATGACATGGTCGTATTTCATTGTTTTTGGCTTTAAAATAATAAATCACGTTTATTTGGTCTATTGCTGTGCTCCCAGGAACGACTAATTGCCAAGTGTCTTGCAAACGACATTTGTATTTACAGTCCTCATACAACTCTGGACAGCACAATTGGAGGAATCAACGATCGAGTCTTAAATGCTCTGCGTAAGCTCAAATCTGTTACAATCATAGAATTGCACACCATGAACCATCTTTACTAAATAATTTTTGTGGTTTATTTTACAGGGACTGGAAATAATGCGGAAAGTAAGATGAAGGCGATTATTCCATCAAAGTTTGTGGATTCTGATATTAAAAACATTACTTTTACTTCAAGCCCAGAAAACATTTCTGAAATATTAGAAAAAGTACCTGTGCAGAATGTTTCTGACGTAATGATTTCCGTCCAGAGTAAGGAGACAACTGCAAAACTGTTTGTGTATGGAAAATCAGGATTAGACAAAATTGGAAGTTTGATTGCTGAGCTTGGGTTACAATCTATTAGGTAAATCTTATGATGATAATGGGTTTCATCAATTTTGATGATTGATTGTTTTTTATTATAATTCTTCGAATACCTGTCTCTTAAATAGTAAAACGGAGTCAGATAGTGCCCCAATATTTGGAGCTGGACGAATTGTAGAGTTGAATGAACCTTTGGAACTCGATGATGCCATTGAAAAACTGAAAGTTCATATGTCCTTACCATATATGCAACTAGCGTATGGCGGAAGTAAGCTGATATAATTTCTTAATTTATATTATTAACTAACAATACTAATTTAAATTTGATTTCGTTGTTTACAGATCCAACTATTAAGACTGCTGCTGTATGTGTTGGCTCTGGGAGTTCCCTATTGAAGCCTATTGCTGGGAAAGTGGATTTGTTGATAACTGGAGAGATGAGCCATCATGACATTTTGGATTGTGTGGCTGCTGGATCTTCTGTTGTATTGTGTAATCATTGTAGCTCA
>JAANSO010001260.1:0-18262 GCA_036507315.1 Lepidocyrtus fimetarius | reverse complement strand
TAGAAAATACACTACAGGATTATTATCTGGAGTAATATCGCTGTTTCCTAAGACTGATAAAAATCTTAACATGTTTTTTGAACGCTTGCCCTAGTCTTTGAATTTTCTTTGCCAATTGGTGGGCGATTTAAATGGTGGATATGGAAAGGAATTAGCTCAATTTACTTTCAATGAGATTTAGTAATAACAACTCATTGTCTTTATAATATTGTAGATAAATCTAGTCAAAGGAAATCAATTTACACAATAAATTACTTTCGTTTAATTTTTAAAAGCTTTGGAAATTTTAATGTACATTACTTGTGCTGCAATATTTTCAATAATTTAGGAGATTCCTCTCGTAAGTACTAGGCGCTCCTCTCATCTTTACCACTCTTTAGACATTTTATGTACTATTAAGAAAAAAATTGTTTAGTTCGTCATCCGCCTTTACATATTTTTTCCTTAAAAAATGTTCAAGTTTCCTTATCAAGGCAAAGAAATTCAAGTTGTTTGAAAAGTAAGAAGAAAAGCGAATATTTCAAGGAGAATATTTGAGAAAAGTATTTGAGTAACACCTGAACTGAAATTGAATATGTTTGTATACGGTCTCTGATACAGTATAAAAATGTATATTTTTGGTGCTATATAAATTTCATTGGTCTTATGTTTGGTAATATGATATCATCATGATAACCAGCTCCAATTTATTTAAAGACCAAACAAAGGAAAACTTAACATATTTCTCGACTGCTAAAACCAATCCCACTGTTTATGATAGAAATGAGCGTGTAAGCCAATCCCTCAAACTATCCTTTTTTAACCACTGCAGCATTTTCATTGATGAAATCCCTGCGTAATTATAACTGCTTGCTAAAAAAATTCGTATTATAAGGTGTTTTTGTGAATGAATAATTTTTGCATTAACGACAACGCTATGGTAGAGTTGATTGTACAATAAACAAAAGCAAATGCTAATGAGAAATTTTTAAACTGCGTTCTAATCAAAATTTGCGTGCAGAACGGTTTCAGTTATTAGTAGTTTTATGCAGTTGATGACCAGAACGTTCGAAAGATAATTACTAAGGGTTGTCAAGTGTGGATGGACGTCTGTGGCTAATTTGGTCCTTAAAATATAAAAAAAATCATCACTACAATTCGGCATAAAAGTTTAATTTTGCTAAATTTTTATATGTTAAGGATAGGATATTTTACTAAAATTTTAAATAAGCTGGAAGAATATTAAAATGTATTGTTTTTAATTAAAAGCTTGTTACACATATTTTTGTATAAATTATCATACTTTTAATTTTATTATTTGGCAGAAGTAATTATCAAATGTCAAAATCATCCAGTATAATAGTTTTTTTTAACAAATTAGCATTTCATCACCTTCATACCACAAAATATTCACTACTGCACATAACGTTTTTGTCAATACTACGCATACTTCCTAACACGGACAAGGGAAATACAAAAAAGGTCCTTCTTGTTTTATTTTCCAGTTACAATTTACTAACGAAAGTAGTCAACTGCACATAACGTTTTTGTCAATACTACGCATACTTCCTAACACGGACAAGGGAAATACAAAAAAGGTCCTTCTTGTTTTATTTTCCAGTTACAATTTACTAACGAAAGTAGTCAAGTAGTCCTTGTTTGAACTCGCAGTAATCTTACATGGTTTTAGTCAGTACAACCAACGAGTGACTGACTACTAACGCAAATGAGATTTTCAACAAGTAGATAAGTAAATTAAACTCATGTTACATCAACGTAGAAAAAAATGATAAAATTAGGTAACTCCCAAAACGGAAATACATAATGCTTTACTCGTAATGCGAATTAAGTAGTGACGTAGTATTTTTATCCACTTGTCGTCATATCCTTTTTGGAAAAGATTTCTTCATGTTATATAACAAATACTGAATAAATTTAGTCAGTGTAATTCTCTTTAAAGTGGTAACAATAATTACTACCTATTAATGATAATAAAAATCTGTATTTTATGTTTTGCACTTGTTCTAATGACATGTTTTCAATGTATTAAGATTTTACTCATTTTGGGTGCCCGTTGACATTGGTGATGAACTGTAAACGCTTTGAATTTATAATCAAATCTCAATAAACCCGTAGGTGGTCGTTCATTATCTTAACCTTTATGATTAGGTATCATATCGTATCATCATTTATGATTTTTGGCAACAAGTTCTTCCTCTTTTAAATGTCAAAAATGACAAAGACCAGTCATTAAAATACTTCCAAGAAGTTGTCGTCAGTTGACCGCCAATCATCATTTATTATTTTTGGCAACAAGTTCTTCCTCTTTTAAATGTCAAAAATGACAAAGACCAGTCATTAAAATACTTCCAAGAAGTTGTCGTCAGTTGACCACCAAACTCCATAATCTTCCGGCTGGGTCGTCCCTTTAACGCTGTTGTTTAACATTGAACTTGAACGGTTTAATTATTGCCGTGAAGAGATTATGGAAGCAATAAAATTTAATTGATGTAACAACTTATCATTTATATTCCAAACAAATGGTGCTCATCTGTTTAACATTGAACTTGAACGGTTTAATTATTGCCGTGAAGAGATTATGGGAGCAATAAAATTTAATTGATGTAGCAACTTATCATTTATATTCCAAACAAATGGTGCTCATCTAAATGTTTATTGCAAAATAGATCATTCAGAAAAGTGTTTTGGAACAAGTTTTACGCATGTTGTACATATTAGTAGCTGGAAGGAAGTGAACAATTATTTTATTTGATACAATTGTTTTATTGAACAATAAAAAGTTTATCTTTTTGGAAGGGAGAAGGGAGAGGAGCAGATAAAACCGACATGCTGCGAAGGCCACACAACAGCAGCAAACAAAATTGCAAAATGTAGAACAACGCAATAAAGCAAAACTACGTTTGTGCTAATATCTATCATTAAAATCGCTTCTTTGCACGTGGGTGGGGAGATATTTGGATGATGCCGTTTATTGAAAAATAATTGCCATGTGTTGAATCTTTTAACAAATAGGTAATTCTATTTTCCTATTAATAAGAGTTGTATATGCTTGAGGTTTGCATACCTGAGCAACGGAATACTTGCAATGCAATTCAATGAAAATTAATCCAACTTTTGATTAATAAATCGAATAAACTACCCTGAATTCATGCGAAACACATCAATACATGGATTACTAGTAAATTAAAAATGCAGAAGCAATACTATTGAAATTGAAAGCTCATCATAACGAGTCATTTCCTTTTTATCCCCGACTCCAACGAATTTATTACCTTGAAATGTGATATGTTTGTAATTTTGAGTAGGAGCCGCAAATCCAATAAAACTAAAAAGTAGTTTCAAGATCACTAAAAAGCAAAAAATAACTCAGAGAAAGCTTGAAATGGGACGGAACATCTGGAGACACTTTAAATCAAGTTCCGGTGGCGGTTTGGGGGTAACATTGACAAGGGCTTTTTTATTTACGTTTCAACATTTCATGAATCTCACAGCCGCACGTACTCGGCACCTCATCAACTCCGCGTTTTCACTCTAGGACTTTCCAGGTTGGATGTGCCAAAACTTGTGTTTTGTATAGTACGAAGGCAGCTCTTGACGTCATGAAAAAAGACGGGTTGTAGGACAATTTGAAGCTGTTTTTAGTTTATCTACGTACTCGTCAAAGAAGTGGTGACGATTCGCTTCTATATAGTTACGCCAACTAAACAATATAAATAAAACAATGATGAAAATCATGAAGATAATTTCTAATTTTAAGCCGTTGAATATTGTAAAAGAGTGAGATTCTTCAAACTCTAGATTTAATAATTATAGCTACAAGTAGAAACATGTGTTTGAAATTTCATGGTTGCCTCCCATCATTGCCCATCGTCTATAAATATTTCAACTCATTTCGTTATCAAACCTCCTTGTTTAATAAGCCACTTGGAGGAGACTGAACCTTTGGAGTATTTTAAGAAACAACAAAGTTAACGAAAAACATATTCGATGCTACTATACACGTCTTCATTTGCGTTCCATCCTTTTGCAAATATTTTTTAGGAATCGCCAACTTTATAGTTCGATTTACGCCATTCATTTTTTAAAAGGAAACTAGAATTTATATTCAAAAGACGGTGGACAAAAAAGGCGATGAATATTCTATCGCATTAAGATTTGCAATTTTTCAAAGAGATTATAAGTAGGCTCAAATGGCTACTCTCAAATGTGCAATTTTTATCACTTATCACACCATCACTTTATCTTAAGTACAAGCATTTCATCTCTGGACATATGCACACAGGCATTAAACCGTATACAAGTCCATAAAATTTAAAACACCACACTAAACCTGATTACGGCCGAGTTGGTTACGTACAAGTTTTATGCTACTTTTTCACTCATTTTCTAAAAGAAAATTTGTACGTGCACCATCTCTGCTGAAGCAAAAAAGACAGGAAGACAGCTTGACGTCTGTGCGTAGGCTGACTTTGTTCATGATAAAGAAGTCCAATAGTGGAAATGTGTGTGTGTAACTTTTCGGTTTTTAAAACATTACAAATGGAAAAGTTTTACTTGAAATAAATCAAATTGGATTATTCTTGCTTCAAATGAGCTTATTTTCTGCATTAGGAAGGAAGTATTGATTGAAAATTGTCTTAATGGATGAAAATGCAATGAAAGACAAGGGATTAAGAATTTGATCCAATTATAAATTTTCAAAGTCCATATATATTAAATTGCAATGTCACGAATACTTCTGATCATCAATAAGGGTTAGTATGCAACCATAAACACGAAAGACAAACAAGTATTTACCTTTGTTCTTCTGACAATGATTGTTTCCTGTTGATATAACATGCCCTTAATGATGATAATGGAGTGGTTGAAAAAGTTGTAAAACAGGTGTCGGTAAGTTATCAAAAAGATAAGGGATCTGCACAAGGAATTCATTTAGCATGTCCCATCAAACTAATTGCACTACCTTCAGAAAACCTCAGCGTAAATTGAATTAGGGTCTTAATTACGCTAAGTTTAAAATATAAGCTGGCAGGCAAGTATTTGAATTTTAAAATTAAATTTTCTGCAACAAAATGTATTCTACAAGATAAACATAAATTTACATCATCATTACATCTTAAAACTTGTCAAGAAATTAGCATTCGCTTAAAACAAAGAAATTTAACAAACACTTATTGTGCAAGAATGCTACTTTCTTTTGCCATGCCATGTCGCGTAGTGGTTGAGCATACAGTGTCAAAAGAAGGTAAAGTGTTATATTTATTTGGTCACAACTAATATCCATGTTGAAATTAAGAGCTCAATTAATTTAAAAATTTAAAGTGGTTGAGTAAATTAGAAGGTAACGGGATTCAACCGCACCTACTGCCTTTCCCTAAATTTCTTGCGTTAAAAGAGCGTTTTAAAATCTGTGTTTGTATTTACAAAACCCACGATAATATTCCTTCCCAAAATAATATTGTTTTAACAACCAGGAAATGGAATATTGCCAAAAACGTGTTGGTTAAAAATGGATTAAAAAGTTATATCTAGCCAAAGAGGATTGGTTGATTTTTATTTATCATATGAATTTACTTTAGCTTATGTCATATTTTTCTTAACAATAAATTCCAGACCAACGTATCTTTATTTTAGTGAAAGGAACCGATAAAATGCTTTTCTGGATCAATTAAAATTTTAATGCATGGCTTGATTTTTTCATGTCGCGTAATCACATTCATGGATGAAACTAAAGAACAAAAATCCCTTTCAAACTCACGTATAAAATAAGATGCACCTTATGAAAGGCTTGCCTTAAGGGTTAAATTGAAGATGCTTTTACCTCGTTGAGCACGCTTCAAGGGAAATACTTTAAATAGAGTAAATTGTCTTGAAATAACAAGCACAAGAGAATAATTTTATGTGTACCTACTGCCGCAGGTCTATTATAGTTATAAAAAGATTTCTAAGGAATAAGATACCTTTAGAGGTTTCAAATTCCGGAGATAAAATATGCAAGATGTAATTTTTAGACCTTCTAAAAATAATTTTTCTTTTTACTTTCAATTTCAGGGACGGGGACATTCGGTCGAGTAGTGTTGGTGTACGACCAGGTGCGATCTGAATACGGGGCACTGAAAATCCTTCAACTTCATGACGTCATACGGTTAAAACAAGTCGATCATGTCAAAAATGAAAAGAACATATTGAAAGCTGTGAAGCATCCTTTCATCGTGAATATGTAAGTGCTTCAATTGGATAATGCATGTGGTTAAAATTTTGTGGATGAAATCCTCCTTTTATCAATAATCCTAAAATTGGGAGAAATTACTTCCTACATAAATTGTATGAGCTTTTGTTCAATTTTCTTTTCTCCTGAATTTAGATTTATTAGTAATAAGAAGATAATACAACGGTTAGTGTTCTATTCTTGAGTGTTCTATTATTTACGGATCACAGCTCTCTTCTTTTATTTCATTCCAAAATACTGTCAAAATTTTCTTTTTTATTTATTGGACTGAGAAATTGGAAGTTCTAATTTTAAGTTAACTTTTTGCTTTCTTTGTGTCTACGGTTGGTTTCCTCCTTTTACTTTTTGTACACATCTAAAACTACGCAACATTATGCATTCTATGATATACATTTCAAGTTCAAAAATAATGTTGTAAGATTTTTTTTATAGTAATGCAGCAGATAATATTAGCATGTAAGATAAGGTATACAAGAGGAAATCGTAGAATTAAAATGCTACATCAACTTTTTTACATTGGTTGAAATTTCAAACTGACATATTGAATACATTACGTAAAATCTAGAAAATATGGAATTTCTCAATTTAAAAAGATTTTTAAAATGCAAAAAATTCAGTATCCTTTTTCCTTTATCCTGTCAGTTTTCTAACATCGTCAGTCCCATATAAATTGGTTTTTGGGTGTGAGCATAAAATTTTAAACACACCCTTCTTTAATTTCCCATTGGCATTATGAGATCATTCAAGCTAAAAATATACCAGTGTTAAATACGTTCTTTTAGGATTCAGTTAATCTTAAAGTTTAATACGTATTGCATTATTATTATGCAAGCAAAGATATCGATAATCCCACAAACAAAATTTGGTATTAACCTTGTGTTTGGTAAAGAACATAATTTTAAGGAGGAAAATATTTTTGCAAAGTAAATGACGCCGATGTCTCATAACTTGCCAAATATTAAATACCTATTACTTCGTTCTATCACAATGTTTATAGTATGGCTTAAACGGTAGCAACTAAACGAGCATTATAAGGAAATATCCACAGCCAACCCTGCAGGGGTGTAAGAAATTGCAATATTCATCAACTAAAATATGGTATGAAATGTTAAATGAAGACGTTTATTTGAATAGTTAATGAGAAGTCTAAAAGTAGCCAAAAGAATAATTACTAAACAAATCCATTTAGTGGAGTATTCATTACCTTTTATAATCAAAAATAGGAAAATTAAACACTTTCAAACAAAAAGCTCAAAATACCGGAATGTACAACCATCATAAATTTTTAACCTTTAATACTTTTCAACTATCAAACATAAAGCCTTCCTAAAACCAGAAAGTCATTCATAATAATGAAAAACTACCAAGATAAAGTCTGGAAACTGACGAAAAACAATTCCTATCGCATTGTTAATTTTTCTTTCAGATATTTTCCTACATTTAAGATTTGTTGACTTTAGATAACAAACAGGGCTTTTGTATCTCATTGCCAGTAGACTTCTTTATTTGGACAAAAGCTACTTGCATTGTTTTCTTCTTTTCTTCCAGCTATATCTATTGCAGTTTACTCAACTTTTAACAATGTCTCTGAGTTTTTCTAGCAATAAGTAACTTTAACCCTACCCCTATTTGGAAGAAGGATTTTTAGATTTAAGACCCAAATTAAACTGTTCCTGGGTCTACCCTGTTTTAAAGGAAAAGTTAGCAAAATCAAACAATGTATAGAACGTGTCAAAACTTCCAACGACACTTCAGAGATGCAACCCTGCTCATTTCCATACTGTATGTCATGGCATTCGATGTAACTTTAATCAACAATCAAAAACTTCCATATATGTATGCATTGTCTTTTCCAACGGTATAAAAACAATAGGATTACAATTAAGATTCACTTGCGATTAATTAAATTTGATAAAATGCAGTAACGTTTGTGTTTTAATCATGTAAGGGGACAAGCATCATTGTACAGTTTTATAAAGTACACAGTGACGATTCTTATAGCTTCATTCATAATAAAATTTACTTAAATTTGACATGTAACAAAAGATGTATAATCTCATCCTGAGTTAGATATTCACTAAACAAGAATTTTATCAATAACTTACGTATTTATTATTTAAGTTGAGCGGTTTGTCAGTTACTGTTATATTTTTATAGGAAATGGCACTACAAGGACGAGTCTAATATCTACATGCTCTTCGACTATGTCTGTGGGGGCGAGCTATTTTCATATTTGCGACGTGCTGGGAAATTCTCTTCTACCACGAGTAAGTATCTGAATCCGCATAATTATCCTAATAAGTTATAAATTCAGTTTTTTTTAAAAGAGTCACTAACAACTGAGACGATTATTGTACTCTGTAGTAGGTAAAAATTTGTTTGTAAAAGGGCAAAATTGAAACCTTAAAAACAATTTTTCCTGTCATTATATTTCAACTTAACTTTATAGAGTATATAGTGCCTTTTAGGATTTACGTAGAGGGTTTCCGCAGTTTTTATGCACTTTTTCTACTTTGTTTACAGGTAGGAGGTAGCTGGGTGTTGTTTGTTAGAGATGATAATAGACACCTACCTACTACTTACCATTTACTTCCACCATTAATAATGAGAGGATCAGTATGATTATTTGAAGAACAGCGTATGATATAAAGCATATGAAAAATGAAAAATCAATGTAGGGCATATGGGTAGGAATAATGAAATTAAATTTAGAAAAATGTGTGGTTTGAATCTTGTTTTGAATATTGAACAAAGCAGCCATTAATCATAAAAGCTACTTTAGCTTTGACTGCAATTGAAACCAAAATTGTTTGTTCAAAAGCCCTTCCCAGTTTCTTTGATTATGCACTACCAAATATTCTGAAGTTGTGAAAAAAAATCAGAAAACACTTCGGAACACAGCCATATTTTAAATGTCTTTCAAAATTCTAAAAATGGATAAAATTTATAACCAAAATCGTTTTCTGAATTAATAAAAAAAAGTTTTGGACAATTCCTTTGTTTAATTTTGTGTAAATTCTTTACGGCTTTAAGCGAATGATTAACTTGCTATAATTAAAGCCAGCAGGTTTTAAGAAATTGTTCATATTATTTAAATTTTTAGAGAATATTTAAAAAAAATAAAACTGTTTGCTTTAAGGTGCCTTTTATGGAGCAGAGATTGTATGCGCCTTGGAATACCTCCATGGAAAATCCATAGTGTACAGAGATCTCAAACCGGAGAACCTTTTATTAGACCGGGAAGGCCATTTGAAAATTACAGATTTTGGATTTGCAAAAATGCTAAAAGATCGCACGTGGACTTTGTGTGGAACACCGGAGTACCTTGCCCCAGAGATCATCCAAAGTAAAGGTCACAATAAGGCAGTAGACTGGTGGGCGTTGGGTAAGAAGACGAAATAACATCTTTAAAGAAATACACCAAAACTATTTGGATAGCAACAAACATATTTTCCCTGTTCCAATTAATTATTATTTGAGCGACATAATCCCATAATAATAAAAGAAAAGAAGATAGTAAAAGTCGTACATAATCATTAAACGATTGTAATTTATGAAGTGGCAATTTACTCATCCACTTTTGCTTTTTTGTTCCTTTTCAAACCCATCATTAAAAGATTCTACGTTAACTCTTGCATTATTCTTGCATAGGTGTGCTGATTTATGAGATGAACTGCGGTTACGCTCCATTCTATGACGATAATAATTTTAGCACGTACGAGAAAATTTTGGCTGCCAAGCTAGAATGGCCCAAGTACATCGANTATGACGATAATAATTTTAGCACGTACGAGAAAATTTTGGCTGCCAAGCTAGAATGGCCCAAGTACATCGATCCTGTTGCAAAAGATTTGATTAAAAAGCTACTGGTCCCTGATCGTTTCAAACGTCTTGGGAATATGAAGGTTAGTAACAAAACTTATTATTATTGAGATTTAATATATTGACTAGCATCGAGCAGAAATGTGGGTAGGTGGATGTAAATGTGGTGGGTTGGATAAATTATGGTGAAAAATGTACTCAGCATCATTATTGGGGACTATGAAGCTATTTCTATATTTCTTTTAGAAACTTCTTCAATGCTTATTATAGCCTAATCAACTAGAACTCTACTGAAGATGTTCATTGAATGAATGATTTTTTGGTCTAGTGCTCTTTTCCTAATCTCAATGAACTTTCTCTTTAAATTTTTTTATAAAGCTGTTGTTAAATTCAAAGATGATTGGAATACGCTACAAATGCTTATTGTTATATTGCAGACTGTAGACATAAATTATCAAAATAGTCTGAAATTTTAAATTGAATTGTATAGAATGGAGCAGACGATGTAAAAAGACACCGCTGGTTCAGGGACTACGACTGGGACGACGTCTGCAATCGTAGGTTGCAAGTAAGTACTCGCTTGACAATTTTGAATTTAACTATGTATCAACATAATATTTTCGCAACTATCGATGGTAACTTTCATTTCTTGTATGCATTATCATAGCCTCCAATAATTCCAAAGGTTTCTTTTGATGGTGACACGAGAAATTTTGACGAATATCCAGAAGAAGAGTCGTGGAGGACGAATAATGGAATTAATGATACCCAAATGAAATTGTTCGCTGATTTTTAGTCTAGTCTAAACATGTAAACATTATTAAAATGCTGAAAATTTTGTAAGTTGTATTAATTACAATAAATTGTAACAACGCGAAATATTTTTCAATTTGATGCGTTACATTTTGAGTTGTACATAATAGATTACAAGGTCGCTTATTTAGCTTGGTGTATCGAAGATACAAAAATCAAACCAAAAAAGTTTTGCTAAACAAATTAAGATTTACTACCATGTACAGTCGCATACATTTCTATTGCTATAAAGTAGTTAACTGTTAAAACAAACTTAATTCTGCAATGCTTCAAATCCAACTTACTTAATTTTATCTCAAATAGATTATTTTACAACGCAGTCAAGCACAACTAAACTAATTTGTGGAAATAGAAGTACGAATTATTAACTCTCAGTGATTGTTTAAGGCTATGACAAAGTCAATGTTACTTTTAAAAACGAATAATTGCTGTAAATAATAGATGGTTGATGGAAGTTTTAGTAGAAAATCCTTGGAGAAAGTGTATTGCAAAGAATCTCAATCAATTTTGAAAATGAGGTTGGATTTTTACATGTAGAGTCTTAATATTCTTACCTTAAGTTTCAATTTCTTTTCAAATACAGGTACATAATTGCTTAATGAAGTTAAATAGATTTAAGCATTTTACATCACTGTTGTTTGAATCGATTATGACTTTAGCTTTGTTTAATTACAGTGACTGTTTGTTAAGCAATTTTCAACATTGTTAATTAATATAAATCGTTGTAATTTAGTTTTAACTGGAAATGAGTTCAAGTCATGAAAATGATTGGCAATGAAGGATAAGCACATATCTCTCGATGTACATTATTATAATTGCTTAAAATTATATGTATATATCGGTGTACTGTACTATATAAGTAGACATAAACTGCTTAAAATATTTAGTTTCTAGCTAAAATGTTTAGCTTAATTAGAATAATTCAAAGTTATATCTACACAGCTGTATTGTTACAAGCCTATTTCTGCTAGAAATTATACTGGTTAGTATCAACCGTTTTAATAAACAATACAATCAATAAACCATTTAATAAAATTTTGTTTTGGTTTAAATTGTTTTGAAACAAAACATCCTCGTCATCGTCGATAATGTTACGATTCGGATCAGATAAACAGATTTATCCAAGGTTGGACACTTTGCATATTAAACATCAATACCAAGAAAAAGCTTGTTTGAGAATTCAGTATGTTTTTATTTGTTAAAAACTCTATAAATAGGTACTCTATTCTCAATTCTATACCCAATGAATTCCGTGTGAAAGGATCCACTTTTGCTAAGGATGGTTCGTTCAAATTTAGGATCAAAACATATTCGATATGTCTGAAGGATCATAGATATCCACGTATTTTGTTTAATCCACATTGTTAATCTCTAATTAATAGTCAAATTTAGCTCGAGCGGATAAAGGCAAATTACTTTGTTTCCCATTTAGAGGAGGAAATATACCACAAAACGACCAACGACCTAAATAAGGTAAAGTAAAAGTGAACTGAAACAAAACATTCGATGATAAAACCTCTACACATAATGCTATTAATATCTTAGCGTACTAGCCTCCCACGTTTTCGTTAGTTAAAAAGGTAGAAATCCTACAACAACCAATTACCCAGATTTTAGAGCACCAACCAGTAGAGGAGTATTTTTCTTTCACTCCGTGCCGTACCTGGTACGGGTAGCATCCTGCTATTTGTTTTCTCTAAAGTTTAGGTGAATTACTATTCTCATAGACTAATCAGTGGCCGTAATCAAACAAGTGTACTATGCATACGTTGTGTATCAAAACAAAATTCAGGAAAGTTTTAGAACTGGGTCTATGCATTAATCAAAATAAAACTGCAAACGATAAACGGGAATGCACTATAAACTACATTCTATTCCAAAGAAAAGCCTTTTTTATTATGGGTTCCCTGAAACTTTCTTCAAATAATTGCTAAATCATTATTATGCTAGCGTAGACTACTCGTACTATAAACTAAAATACAGGTAAAATACAGGTAAGAAACTGGAAAAAACTTTGTACTCCAAACATGTCAAAGATTGACTTCCTTGTTTAGATCCAGGTAAGCAAGTTTCAGTCAAAATCTTCAAACATTTTCCCGTAAAAGTGCCCAAATTATGTGTGTCATACACAATTAGTCATTAGGTAATGATGGTGAAGACAGGAGGAAAGTTCATTTGTAGAATCATACTCGTTCTTCAATTTTGTTTTAATTAGTATACTACAAACTCCATTCATTTTCATTAATACCTCAAAACCTTTAATACGACTCCTTTGAAATTGGAAAGAATCCGCTTATTGAAATCCTTTTCACTGTTGCACAATAAAGCCTGAATGCTTGTTTGTTTGCAGTTATCAATAAATGTCTGTAAATTGCGGCGATATTTTTAAAAGTTATGTTTCGAAATAGGCAAACAAATAATATGCTTGGGCTATAGATTAAAAAAAACAAAGTCTGATGTTGAAGTCTGAAGTTTTAAATAACTCGTTTCGTTCATTTCAATCATTAATAGGAAGAGTTTGAAATTTAAGACTAATACTTGACTTATTACTGGGAAAGCTTTATGACGTATTTTGTTTGGCACTAGTTTTTCAATGGTTTGAACAGTTTGGAAAAAGCAATGAACCAACGCGCAAATATTCATTATTATGGTTAATGAAAGGAGAACTCAAAACACGAAAATAGATGATCTAACAAAATCTAGAAAACGATAATTACCAAGAGTTGTCGGATGTAGTGATTGTAAACACACAAAAGAATAGGAAAATTAGAGTCAGTAAGTTGTTAAAGGGTTGTTATTTCACCAATTTCCCTTTCTTCGTTTACTTACTATGTTTAGCGAAATGATCATCTATAGAAAAAACAAAATGAGTAGCTCTAGGAAATAGAAATGAAATGGTTAGTTGCGTAAGACCGTAGCTACCCAGTTTGTTTGTTCATATTGTTTATAAATGAGTACAAAATGTTAATATTCTACTGCCAGTTAATAATTACGCCTCCACAATAGTGAGAGTTTCACTGTGTTACTAATCCAAAAATTGATGAATTTTAAGAGTCAAAACATCAATATAATTGAGCAGTCCGTAACTAATTTTTAAGTGGGGAGCAGCGTAATCCAGAAATATTTGTCTTTGCCTTTCAATTACGCTCCAACATTTACTGTTGCTTCTGATTGAAAAATATTTTTGCTTTCTCTTTTCCAAATCATGTATTGTTTTGAAGTAAACATGTGCTGCCTTTCCAAATTATATAATAATGACAAAGTACAGCATCAATAATGGTAAGGAAAGTATAAGGATTGATGTGGAGGTAATATTTCTCCAATTCAAGTAATAGTATAATGGCACGATTGGGGTAACTGTAGAAATTACTTGTAAATTCAGCAGAAAGGGTTTTTGTTGAACATTGATTAGTAAATCCAAAATCAGTTGAACTCCCTCTGAACAAGGATACGACTAGGCATCAACTTTTCCCTTTTGTTCCTTCATAATCATAATTGTTAAAAAAATTTACACGACAAAATTTTTAACATTGATTAAAATTATTTAAGGATGCTGGGTTTAGATTTTGTAGTGCTAATATGGTAAGAATTAGCCACTCCGTACATAACAAAATTCAGGAGAAATAAAAACGGATGTAGATCAAACAGCAAGGGAAGAATAAGTTTCTCTACTAAAGTTGATATCGTATAACTTTCCCTAGCACTTTGTTTTTTATGAAATTCAAAATCAATGAGCCAGGATACAGTGGCAAATATTATCCAAACCGTTAGATCTTAACTAAAAAGAGAGAATATGATCGTGGATACAGCGCTTAAAATAGTCACTGTCATCTCAATAAGGTGCATTTTTCTTTTATCTGGAAATAAATTAAAAACCTACATAAATCAAAAGGAACCTTAAATTAATCTTCTTTGTTAGAATTCCTGTAGTCTGAGAAATTAAAAAATACCAATTTAGATAACTCAGCTCATTTGATTCTCGTATTTTCGTAGTTTTAAAACTGGCTTTGGAGACTGATGCGCCTTTCTTCGAATGTTTTTAATAGATTTTTGACTCCGTATCTTTTAATCTAGGTATGTTCCAAAATGGAAGAAAGTTGGAGATACCTACAATAGTTACAGAAGCGTGCAATTCTGTTTTATTAGTTTTGTGCATTCCTTCTTAAAACACGCATTGAAAGACAAAACATTTGTGTGAGCCACGATACAAACTACAAAGGACTAAGCAAAATAGTCTACAGAATTGAGTACGGAGAAGGTGCTCATCTCTCGATTCCAGTAAGCCGGGCACGGGGAATACAACAAAGTTTTAGTTGTAATATAACAAAATTTTTACAAGAATATATAAACATTTTTTTTAGCAACGAGAAAAACACTTTAATTGTTGTGAAGTTGTGCGCAGTCGAATGGTTTATTGCAATTTAAATTTTGTTAGATTCAATTAAGAATAGATTGAAGACTCAAGAAGATACCAGCAATTTTATTAAAAATCTCAAACACCGAGAAAAGAACAAACCCAAGCTTGAAATAAACCATATTACTTATACTGCTTTCTATCACTAAACTTTGTAAATACAAATCCTCGGTAAAATCTGTAGATTTAATTTATAATTTTCCATTCATAAAATATTTGCTAACTCATGGAACAAGGTAGATTGTTCCTTGTTCTGGATTAATTATTAAATATTTTGAGAGTTACTTTTAGAGGTAGGGAAAGCTAGAGTGGAAACCTATAAGGATGATGCAGCAATTTTTTAGATATACTAATTTCATCAGAGTCACTTTATTAGAAAATAAGAGATCGTTTTATGCAAAATTAAAGCGCAAATTAAAAGTCACTGATTGAGATAACTATATTTCTTAATATGAACCTACATGGTTTTAAACTTTCAAATTTCAATTACTTGTTGGTATTTTACATTAATGACTTGATTACCAAAATGGATTGTCAAGCCAAAATTACACAATTACATATTAGACTCATTTGTCGTTATGTCTTCTGGCCTTTTCATTGGGCAAAGTATTTCAATAAGGAAAATAGAATCACGTTTGCAATTAAGTCTTGCCTTGAAGCATACATGTGTTTCATAATATGAAGGAAGGAAAGGGCAAACTTTGTTGTAATATTAACGAACTTTCTCCTCGTGTAGTCATTTAACCCTAATAAGCACAGGTCGTAAAAGGTTTTTTAACTTAAATGTCAAGTCTACTTAGGGTTTTAACTTTCCTTCCTTACTTTCATGGTTTGCAAATTCTCTTCAAATTAACATCTACGATAATTAACATGTATTTAATGGTAGATGCTACAAAAACGTGCACTATGCTGGTGGGAATACGGGTTTTAAGCATCAAATAAGTTCAAGTCCAGGGTTGTTGCTCGTGTATAGACCCTCATAGGTTGCAGTATTTACACAAACTTTGCAGCTTTGTATTCCAGTGTCATGTCAAGGTCAATATTTACTTCATAATCAGCTCATTAGCTTTATGTAGCATGTTTCAAGAAACCCATATGGAGAAAGGAACAAAAACTTTGATACATAAAAATCGAAATTGTGTTTCACCCACAAGGTTTCATTTGGGATTTTATCATTTTTAATTTAGTACTTTTAACTATAATCGTAAGCTTAGCGCATAGCATTACATAAGCAAGGAGCAACTTTAGTTTATTGCTTGTGACAAGGAGGGAAAAGATCACACATTATAAAGTCGTAACTCTTCCACCTACAAAACTTCTTTAATCTGGCTTTCAAAAGCAAAGCAAAATCAAAAAGTGCATATTTCATCAATGATTTACATCCTAGTTTTGTGGCATATGGCATGATGACAGGAATACATGAGCCTTTTTTACTTTCATGTCTTCTTCTTTCGATCTACACGTAATTTAAACATACTCAAACTCAGTCAGTCTTACATTTGGATGTTTCTTCTTTAGATCATACGAAGCATAATATATTTAGGTAGCCAAATAAATTTTTTTATTCATCTGTATTCTTTAGGCGAAAGATGTATTTTTACTGATGTGACGTTTCCCAAAGAAAGAGAAGCTCACCCTTCCCCAACAACTCTGTATTTCTTGTGCCAGTGTTTCGTTTCTCCTTCAAAATATTATTCAATAAAATAAATTACATTTTCATAATAGAAGAAGCATTTCTTAGCTTTTTTTTGGAGCATTTTCAACACACCAAAGTACTAAAATTTCTCCCGGTTGTGCACCTCCCTTTTCTGCGTTGCTATCTTTGCACCCACACATTTGAGAAACTCTTACAGTAGTAGTTTTACTATAAGATGCGGTGTAAAATTTCATAAGCCATTAAAACAACATAAAAACTTCGATAACAACTTATAAATAAAAACCTTTAGATATCCCATACGGTTTTTTGCATGGTATTAGCCAAGCTTTACCGGTAACTAAAACAGCACGGCGTGTTTTGTGTAGTACAACTTGCAACTAAAACAAATGATATTCCTCATAGAAGCAATAACAATAATAAATGAGCAGTCATAAATTTTTATTTATCATATGAATACATACCTACAGCAGAAGTTTGTTTGTTTAATTTGCATTGGCAAAACTCATTTTACGCTAGCATTTACGAGTGTCACTTCGGCACAGGCTTTAAATATTTATAATCCACGATTAAAAAGCTTGTAAAATACCAATTCCTCTTACTTTATATAATAGAAAGGCATAAAATAGACCGTTTATTATATAGTAATAACGATAATGAATTGTAAAACATGTAATTTCAAGCCAAGACAATTATCCAAACATGACATAATCATCCGTTGGATTCTTATATTTCAAAGGAAACATGGGGAAAGCTGAAGCTTACATTTGAACGAGTTGTTCATGTAACCAAGCAAAATAGTAAGGTTGACAGTGCGAAAGTATTAAGGCTTGAAAAATTAGTACTGACAGTACGAAAACATTTCCCTGAGTCATTCCTCTAATTTTTACACAAGTAAAAACAAACCTAACATCATCTATCCTCTTTAAATCCACTTTTGCCACATCCTGACTCATTCGCAACTTGTTTTGGGTTCCGTGTCTGCTGTTATGTCAATACAGAGGATAAGGTAAGAAAGAGAAGACTGCAACGGAAGAAGTAGGGGAAAAGTGAACAATGCAAAAAGGTAAGTTCTGTCTTCCGTAGAGACTAGAAAAGTCCTACCTTTTGCACAACCATATTTTTGCACAGGACTCTCAATAACTACCGTTCCACATGCTAAAGAGACAACAGCTCACATGAGTGAGCGAGTGCCACTAAAGAGGAGTAGTCTTTTGTTGTTTAACCATTTTTTATATTTTGCTTGATACTCCCCCTCTAAAAAGCTAGTGAATCCTTTTGAGTTATCCTCAGTCTTTGTAGAGGCTTCCTCTGCGGCACAACTCTGAAC
>JAANSO010001259.1:0-18263 GCA_036507315.1 Lepidocyrtus fimetarius | reverse complement strand
AAATTGTGAATACGAAAATGTAAATCGACGTAGAAAAGGGAGAAGGATGATGGATTTAATCCTACAAAATAATTGCAGTATATAGAAGGGGAGTTGAGCTGACGATAAGATAGATTCAACTCTACAATAATAATGGTGTGCCGTGGTGGTGATATCAAAAGCAGTGGTAGCAGACTAGACGCATGAATCAGGCTTTTTAGCAAAGGAGTAGAAACCCCTTTCAGTTAGTTGCTGCCGAACGCTCTTGCCGGTCGCATCACTGTTGGACGAGCCTCCCTACAGAAATTTACTTTTATTGCTTGAGTCGCATGAGAAGGGAATAAAATATACCGGGGAGAAACAAGAATTTTTATCAAGCAGAAGAAACTGTTGTTTTTAATATGGAAAAATTATTTTTCATTCATCTCGAACTTATCGAGAGATAATCCATTTGTCAAATAACCAAAAAATTAAAAGTTTTGATGTGTAAAAATAAGAAACTCTGTCAACCCATCTTACACCTCATATATCACTCATCTACAACATGATGTCTCACTACACCTGTTTGACATTCTTCGCTTGATAACCTGTCTTATGCACAATTACAAAGTCATTTTGTTTGTAAACTACGCTACTGCATTGATTAATTGCTGTTTGTGCCAAGACCTTGGACTTGGTAAATACCAAGCGAAAGTAAATATTGCTTGAAGTATCAAAATTGGAATGGGGTTTTTGTAGTGCATAATATTAGTTTTGTATTAGCAAACGTTTTGTCCAGTTCGGTTTTTTACAACATCAGAAAATCTTCTATTGTTGAATAAGACTTTCCCTTAAATGTAAACTTTGAACTGGGAATTGACCGTTTTAAATCAAATTATTTTTTGCGTACGTGACTGACTGTAATCTATTAATTATAATATAACCGCTGATTAGAATTAATCACTCGTTGCATTATTATGGAAGTTGCAAATATTTATGATCTGAAGATAGCTTTGTATGTAAGCGTTATCAGAATTTAGATTGTTCAACTTGAGCAGACAAAAATGCAATTTGTGAATGAATGAGTACCACAACAGTAAAAGTATATTTTTAATATTTTTATACCAATATCTGGAGAAGCCTTATAGTAAAATTTGTGTTTAAAATAAAACTATAGTGTTTGGCACGGGAAAGTTGGAAGTATTCATATAAATGAATCACTGGTTAATAACTGACAACTGTCGTTCCTATCAGTCAATTGGCAGCCGGTAAATGTGTGATATACGGGATTCACCATTTATACCAACTTTATTTTTTCTGACTGATAAGAAGAAGACGTATGAAAATCTGTATTGTGTGTGTACGTGCGATGTTGACATTTTAAACCAAGTTAAAACTTAATTGTGTAAACATAACCTATTTTTACAAAATACCAAAAAATACTTTATAAGAATTCAAATAAAACACTCTAAGGTGAAACTTATTGAAACTATATTGTAGTACAACACACCACGTGCACATTATTTCTAAATCTGAAACCAAAGAGAAGACACAAAAACTAACGATGCTTTGAGCATCCATCAAGAATTCACAAATGATCTTTAGACAACGGTGTTTTTTAAAAGTCAGAGGGATTTTACATTTTTGGTGAAATAATTTTTATATGCAACTCAATAACAGTTACAAAATGTCGGAGCCCATGACCATATCCGATGAAGCAATGTTATCCCCCAACGCTTCCACATCCACCAGTCAAGTCTCATCCAAGACACACAATCTTTCCAAAGACATTAGTGATCAAGAGGTTTTTAAAAACAACAATAACAATATTATTGAAGATTCTTCAACTTCACAAGATGCGGGAAATTATTCAGCCGAAAGTCAGGGGATTGTAGATGAGAAACGTTTTGTAAAGAGTGAATCTTCCAGTGAAGATAGCAAGATGAACTACTCCCCAAAAGGGAAAGATGGAAGAAGATGCTCAGTGATAGATGAGGAAAATACTATGCAATATTCTCCAAAATCTACCAATCTTGGCTCTGGTAGATTAGAATCCGCGGCAAATGATAATAGCAATAATACAATTGGGAACAAATTTGAACCCGGCACAGATTATTCGCAGCAACATTACCCAATTATTTCGCCATTACAAAAAAGACCTATTTTCAATGAACTTTCTGAAGATCAATCTCGTCATCTACCACTGGACTATGATAGAGGAGACAGCCATAATTTAACAGGACGTCAGAGGGAAATGGGTGGACAATCTCAAGCATACAGTGGAGTAGGATCTGATTTAAATGAAGACATGTCCGATAACGAAATGATGTGCGAAGACTTTGAATCAGAGTCCGAGTCAAATGAGCCAAGGATCACTGTGAGGGAGGCGCTGATGAACAGGGCATTAGCTGCGGCCGCAGCTGCCGCTGCAAGCTCCTCTTCCGCTAATTCTCATTATCCAGAAAGGACTGGAGAAATATTTGCTTCTGACCAGGTAAGAAAAGCCATTCATAAACATCTTTATGATACATAATTATTAGAAATCCATAAATCAGAAACGCCCTCAATGTAAAGCTATTTCAATTGCACATGGTTCGTATATTTTAACTAAATGGAATTAACTTAAAATCTCATCAAGTTCAAACAAAACAGTAGAGATGATCAAAGTAAAGATACTGACTGCAGTAATTTTCTTTCGTTAAAAAGTCATGCTTGCTTGCTACTTCACAAGTAGTCTTCACTATCCCGGTTTTCATGTTTCCAGTAGTCTTTGACTGGATAAATTATTGAACTAGTTGAATAGTCATGCTATGCATAATCAATCATTGGTTAACATAAGATTATAGCATTAAACGATCATTTACATACAACTTGCAAACAATAAAATATTTTTGTTAATGGAACATTTTAAATGCATAACTATTTTAAAGAAAATTTGGAACTTATATATTTAAAAAAGGTGAAATCCCTCAGGTAAATGTAAACTATTGGGAAGAACTTTCTATATTGCTTTCTTTCTTCTTATTTTCACGTCTCAATTCTTTCAGCTTTATTTGTTGGTGTCTGACAAGGTGTGAAATTACTATTCTTTCAGCTGGAGAATTCAAAGAAAGGTTTCAGAAGAACAGGGAAAAGATTTGTGGGATATTATTCAGCGAATTTAAAACTGACAAAATTCCCATTTGAGTGACTTTGACTGAATCCTGAAAAAATATTTGCCCTCTTTGTCCACAATGCTACTTCTATTACGTAACATTTCTAAGTAACATACACCAACCTGTTAGGGGTATCATGAGACGGAACGCTTTAAAATACATTTCTCCATGACTTAACTGCATCTATTTGACTGCAAAGTTAACATTTTTATTAGAGAACTTTTTAATGGGAAAATGATTATAGAATCAAAGGAATTGTGTGAATATTTTTACCATTCAATACAAACTTCAGAAAATAAACGTTTCTACGTTATTTCCTGACCAAAAACATCAAAGGAGAAGAGAGATATTCTCATGTACAATAAGATATAGCTTTGTCCATCATAATGACGATATGAAGAGGTAGACGTTAAGTGATAACTATTTTATTCCTCCTCATTCGTTGATAAGGGGCAGTGAAAGTGATGTATTAAGGTCGAAGTTTATACATCTCTCAAATATTTGAATAAAATTCTGTATGGCATGTACAAAGTTGCTGTATGTGTTTTTGCTTACATGGCCGAAGGGAAAGAGGGTAAATTCTAATTTCCACTCCCTCGGTTCAGCATTACTCATCATCATTATTACGTTGCACTATTTCCATTGCAATCATCATCATTATTACACACCAAATCTAAACAGTTTATATATTGAATTCGTTTTACCCTTTCTTCTCAGTATCTCTGTCGGAGCCTGTCGTCCATTTCCCCCTATTTTAGAAAAGCAGTATATGAATTGTAAGGTTACTTTATTGATTACTTATATGTGTAGTAATTAATGAGTTTAGCATAAACACTGCAAACTCTAATATTTTTTTGCGTCAAATTTGTGATAGAGTTCTCCTTTATATTTTTTCAAATAGTTAGGCTTCAAAATATGCATCCATATACCATTCCTTAGCAAGTAAGACCCATGTTGCACATTGCCCCATTTATTATTAGTCCAGGAATAGTGCTGCATTAATACACGGGCAATTAAAATATTACTAGCAATACATACGAGGCTATATTTACCTTAAATATATGAGTTACTAATTCGCATTTTTATTAATCTACCAAAAATCGCCGAATTTCTGTTTTATATACTCATTTCACCACGAGTATTATTGGTACTATATTATTTTACTTTTAAATTCAGATGCATATCATTATGCTAAAACGAATGGAAGACTCATGTACTTGGAATATATTTCCATCGTGGTGTCACTCTACAGTAATCTCTTTCTCTGTATCCTTAAAATTGCATAAAATGTTCCATAATATTATCCTTTTCTCGCTTTATAAGTAACGAATGAGCAAGAGATAGATGAGATGATAATGCTTTGAATTATTCCCTACTCGCTGGGGAATACAAAATGGAGAAAAGGCATAGAATTATTATTATAATCATAATTACTACTGCTCCTACCGCTACTGCAGTAGCTACTCCTAATATACTTACTATGTCTCCTCCATTTCATTTAACTTTCCTGCTCCATGACACCTTGACATGGTGATGTTCCCTCTTTCCCAAACCATCCAGCTCAGTTCATTTGCATTTAAAGTAGGGTGTTCCTTCCATCCTCTCTAAAGAGATATGTAATAACTCAACTTAATTTTGAATAAGGAATATTATGATGACTGAATACCAATCTTCTCATGATGATTTAGGCAAGCAACATATATTTTGGCTAAACTCCTAGTTGTGATGTAACACCAACTTTGGCGGTAATATTATAATAGAGAACTGTACTAGAGTCTATAGTTAGAGTTATAGGTTATATCACCTATTAGCAAAATCTTTGAAGCCTGTGGTTAATTGTATTAGAGATTTCAAGATGAAATTTATATCAAAATTAGCAGTTAATAAAATAATATTGTGTAAGGTTGGTACAATTTCCAAAAGAATTAAAATATCAGTTCAAAATCATATCATCTTTTTTTATTGATTCCTGTATATGTAGAAAACGATTTAACGAAAATTTTAAATTTTACAACTGCATTTTTATCTAATAAACAGCCATGATGATAATTGTAAAGTTAACACACATACTACTATGAAAAATCATGCAATATTTGTTGTAGTGAAAAGTAAAATGTATGTGCAGCGATTACAGCAACTGTTTTCAGCTCCAATATCTCCGCCTACTCTTCCCTTTTTGTCAGAGGGATTGCAAGAGATGTTATGAATGTACACTGTTCGTGTGCATTAATTATCTAAATTACAGTAGAAATAAATCACAAATTTTATGACGCTTCCTAGAAAAAGCTTAGGTTAAAGTAGAACAGGGAGAATTATTATTAAGCTTCTGTTTCGGATGTCCTCCAGTTTCGGCGTCCTTTCTGTATGTTCAGTCGAGTAAAACAAGTACAACAGGAGCAAGTCAGTGAAGACAGGAACAACAGTGGTAGGTGATAGCGATGGCAGTGGCTGTTGTGACTTGCCCAAAGTGGTAAGTTACAGCCCGTGCTGGCTGGCAGTGAAAGTATGAATAAGTGGAACCCAATTTCAAGTTTTCTTGTATGAAATAAAATCGAGATTAGAGGAATTTACCTACCTACTGTACCAACATAGATTAGTGTAATGTAAGAAGAACTTGTACAGATTTGCAGACCAAATGACTCCAAAAAGTTTTTATTCACAAAAAAAAACTATCGAATTACGAAACTTAAAAATCACTTACGTGCCAATATTTATTAATTGAAATTGCTCCATGATGACAAAGTTGGAAGCATCCATTATTAATTACCTTAAGATATGCATCTTGCTAAAAAATGCATAGGTAACAATAAAAAATTGCATTATTGTGTACAAAGATTAAGAAAACCAAACATTTTTTCGTTAAGAAAACATTTTTGTTTACTTTGCTCATAAATGTGTTAACTATTATTTCTGCTAGGCCTAGGTGAATACGATCACAATCTATCAACTGTGTTGGCTTAAATTGCTTTATAAAGCTTTATTTGAAATTATCCTTGATAGAGAAATAAGGTGAGATTGCGGGTGGTTGAACTATCATTTATATAAGGTTGCCAGTTCACAATCATATGAATGCCCACTGGCTTCATAATTATCTCATACTAATTAAAGCCAGTCGTGCAACAAAAAATGTTTTATGTTAAATGCAGTTGTGAACTGCTCCAGCAGCATCTGCGTATGAAATATAGACAATTAACGAAAACCCTGTTGTTGTTTTATTGCTTAAGTTATATAAAAAAGATGATACGAAAAAATAAAACAATTTCTTTAATGATGTGCACATTATGTATGAAATAAAATGTAGGCTTGTATAATGGACATTATCAACTTAATAAATTAAATGAAAGCTTGCCTCGCCTATAGCAAAGTAGTAGCTTCCGCCGCTGCTTCTAGAATCACTGCACTTACTCATGGTATGCCTTCTATTTTGCGTAGTGAAAATAAATTATATTTTCCAGATGGAAATATTTTACATAAACACACAGTGCCAACGCAGCATTGAATCGGTAATAAATGGAACGTGAAAAGGCAATTATAATTATAATGATTAGAAATTCCCGACATCGCTTTTGCTCTCTATTTACGACAAAATTTATGCTGACCTTTTTTCTTAATGATACTGTTAATAATAATAATAGAATTATTTTAAAATTCATTAAAGCTTTACTGCTTAGAAAACGTGGAGGCGGTATAGCGCTTAGATAACATGAACAAGCAGGTGGAATTTATAGCATAGTTTTCCACTGTCAATGTAACAACAAGGAAGTTAAATTAAATCTTAAATCGTATTTTATGCATTTTTGCCGTTTGCTAGTAATTAAATAATAGAACTCATTTTCCAAGAAAGTTGCAAACATATTCTGGAATAGTATAATGTGAAGAAAGTCCTACCTAGGTATATGAGTGCGTTCATAGAATGCACTTTTTGTGGCTTTTGAAAATAATGTCATGCCATTAACTAAACTTGTCAGTTATCGTTTTTAGAGGCAATTATAATAACTGAAAACAGAGATTCTCCTTATTACTAAGGATTTAATGGGTACGATTGTAGAGGGAAATGAAGGTGCTTATCCTGATGATTCTGGCCCAGTTCCAACGGTTGCTATTCATTTCACTTCCATTTGCTCACCTACACGGAGGTTTGTCTCTGATCTTCCTCTATTATTCTACCAAAAGCAAATTTATATCCATACAATAAGTTTTAAAAGTAAAATCATGAGCCGGCTAAACACCTTATTATCATACCGCATCTTGAACTCTTGCTTATTTTTGTTCTATGCTCCCATCCATCTCACGAGCACATACTGTTTGCTAAATTTCTTGTTGGAACTAAATTATATTCTATTATAAAATGTGTAGATACGGTGCAAAAGATTACGTACCTATACGGATGGGTAATAAGAAGACATAAAAACAAACGAAGAAACAATAGATATATTGACCATGATAACAATATTATGTTTGGGATGTACAATTTCTTTCCCTTGCACAACTATCATCAATAGGATCACATTGAACAAGATTTTTTAATGATATAAAAGGCCCTTTTATATCCCATAAAACTTACATCCTCGTGAAACAGACAAGCACTCTCTTACGGTCGTAAATGTTGGTGAATAAATGAATAATTCTATAATAACAAAGCAACTTTGTTCACTTATTACTATTTCAACATCAACATGTTACGTTATATTAGAATTAAATCAACTTCTTATGTATACCTATTACGTCAAGCTGCAATATTTACGAATAAATCGGAAATGGATGTGAAGCTATCTAATCCTTATAATAATTAGTGATACCATTCTAAATAATATACTGGAAACTTGCAAAATTATATTGATCATAAAAATTTCAGAGCACTGGTTCATGGTTTATTGATTGACAGAACAAAAACTTAAAATCAAATGATACTTTAAATTTAAAATTATAATAAAAAATTGGATATAAAGAAAAAGACATTCACAAAACAACTTTCACCACTTTCTGAATTTGAGCGGGAAAAAGGGATTTCTTAATTAATACACTATACAGCAGAAATTTTAAAGCGCTAAAATTATACATCTAGGTAGATACTTTCCATCTAAAGGTTAATTCAAGTAGTAAAAGATTAATAATTTGAAAATGTTATTATCTGCTCCATAATATTGTAATAATACTGTAGACAATCCAATTGTCATATAACAAGAAACGTAATGAAATTTATACACTCTAGTAGTGAAACCATTCGTTAGATATGTGTGCCGTAGTCATAATCATAATTATTATTGCAAAGGCAGTTAAAATGTTTGCAGTAGTTTGATAAAAGGAGCTTAATAAGATGAAACTCGTAAGGAAAATTACGACTCATCATTGCCCATATAAACAGAAACTATCTCTTGATGCCCATTTGGCAAAGTAGCATATAAACCAGCAGTAATAATTCAGTAGTCTCCTACTTTGCATACATTCTGATGTGACATAAAGTGTAAGGTAAACTAATTAAACTTTGTAAGTTAGCTGCTTTCATCATACTAAACTAAATCGACATAAAATTCTATCATTCTAAAAGTCTTATTATTATTGACCAAAGTGGTAATTCTGCTGCCTTCGTTTTGTTATTAAATATTTCGCTACTAGAGCAAAGCTTGTTCCGTCAGGTTTTCCTTTTGTCGCTCCCGTCGAGTGCTACTACTACTATCACGAATATAAGTATAATGCTTTCAGAGGACAATCAAATTCATAATATGTCTTTGATACTTTCTTCCGAATAGTTCGTTTCAGCTGCTCATCATAAATGCCTCGCCTATCATCATCTAATTACCTTCTAAAAGCAGCACTCTCGGGCACTGTAAATGAGTCGTAAGCGAGTCGCATCATCATCAAGATCATTTTAGAAGAAATAAAATACATTATACATCTGTGCATCGTTTCGTTTCATCATTCACCAATACCCTCATCACCACCATCATCATCGTCGTCCCTTTCAACTATCTTTGTTGTCTTTCTCCTCGCCCATTGTTCTTTATGCATTAATGTGTGTGAAAATAATAAGTGAACATATCATCATCATTGTTATTATTACCGTTGGGATACTTAGAGATTCACCGATCAGCATTTTAAAAAGCAACTCCATACTCAAAGTTTGGAAAGAAATGTAGTATTTCAATTACGAATCCACTTGTATCAAAAGTCAAGTAAAAAGAGCAATAACATTGCTTACTTTTTATAATCAGTTTGCTTTTGCCACTTTCTAATAATGGTTTTATTTTATGTGATGTTATTTTTTATTATGAAATACTCATTTCATGAAAATAAATGACATGCTATGGCGGACCAACTTTTCTTGCATCCAGTCATGCTATAGCGAGCTAATATGGAAAGAATGACTTGACAGGTTGGCTTTCCACTAAAAGTGGATATCATAAAAATTTTATTTCGATTATAATTATGAAAGAATTGGTAAAGTTGGAACTCTTATAAACGTATTGCCGGTCCTTCATTAAAATTTCATGGTTTTCTTTTCTTTAAGAACCATCGTAATAATGATAATGGCAAGTAATGGTAAAATAAATGTACTTTTTATTATTTGATGGGAATGGGTTAGGTATCAGGACAGTGGGTATAGTTTGCCTCATTTGTTGCTTTTCTTAGAAGACGACTTTGCAATGACTTACAGTAGTAGTAGTAGAGATATTTGTACGCGTCCGGGCATTTCCGGGCATTTTCGAAATCGAAAAACCCGAAAAATCGGTTTTTTGAAATTTTTATTTTTTGAAATTTTTTAATTTTTTGAAATTTTTTGGAAACTTTGAATTCATTCATGTATCATCAACTTAAATCATGTATCATTAACTTAAATCATGTATCATCAACTTGTATCATTGATTGGAAGTCATCACAAGAATGAGATCAATCAACTTCGTGTGTCTTTTTCAAGAGAAAGTCAATAAGAGTTCACTAGGGATCAGCATACGTATAGAATGATCATGTTGATATATGAAAAGCTTTCAAGACAATTTTGTACATAATATGATGTGATGTTGTATGATGTAAAAGTATGATTTTCTTTTAAGAGTTTAGCAATATATGAAACAATTTGACAAACGCGATATAATTTGCAAAATAGTCTGTACAGACATTGACATGCGCGCTAAAACATTGAACTCTGTCTGATATAAACTAGTTCAGTAGGTTACTAAAGATTTATGTGACAAGATTTGTTTGGATGCGACAAGTTAATGAACCGTTCCCCCTTTGAAATCAACAACATTTGGTAAAGACTGTACTAAAGATGAATAAAAAAGCACGATTTTACTTTTTGTTTGCTTGCATCATTAAGCTTAACAAAGCATATTGAAGAGAATAAAATGTTATTTTATTACATATGTTTAAGATTTACTAACACGATGGAGTAAGAAGATCATTTACATGCAAAACTTTCACTATAACAAAATGAGAAAAAATTTTCAACTATAATATTATACATGTACATCTGACTGATACATGACTGATATCAACCAAATTCTTATAGCACATATTTAGAAAGTATGTAGAAGAAAGAAAAAAGTATGTTTACACGATTTTGATGGAGAAATGGTTAAATTCAAAAATGATTATATGTACAGAAATATACTTTTGTATTTACATCAAATGACGTGCTTGGTATCTGGATCCCATAGTTCTTTCTAGCGCATCAACAACAGCAACAACCAGATCATCATTACCGTCATTACGCCACCCGCCAAAATCTTCATCATCCAGTTCTTCTTCGGTAAACAAAAATTGAGAATTTTGCAAATTTTCGTCATCTTTTTTTGTTCCATCAATGCAGATACCATTGCAAGTCACAGGTTCATACACATCTAATAAACGTGGTGCTTTCTAAAGTCAACAATAATGCAAATTTATAATACTTTTCTTAAAGTCTTATAATAATGTGTAACGTACCATTGTCTGATTAATTAAACAACGTGCATCAATTTCTTCACGAGTTTGGATACTATACCGTCTCCATAAATAAAACTGATAGTCATCGGTTCCTTCAGGAATCCGTTTATATGCACAAAACATTTTCCTTTCTAGAGTTAAACGTTCCTTCACATCATCATAGATCTATTTAAAAAACTACAATTATTATTGAATCATCGATATATTAAATTATTTTGACATTACGTAAAAACCCAGCTTAAAACCACAGCAATGTGTTGGTTTGAAAATATAATTGGTTAGAAATTCCTCATTCAATTCATGTAGCTTCAAAGGCCAAAGATATGGATTAGCATAAAACTCCAAAATGTTTTCAGAAGTTGATGCTTTTCCATTGAGAAAGACATTGTACTGTCTCGTCCAACCAAAAATTTTAACAAATCGTAATATATCAAAAGCGTAATTGTATGGGAATGAATCAGCTTCGCTTGAAAGTATACGAATCGCTGCAAACTTAGCATATGTGAAAGGATCACAATCACTGTGTGTACAAATTTCCGTATACGGTAAATTTGACACAGGATTGTAATAAAATAAGTTTTGACAGGTATCTGTTTTTCGATCAAAATGGTTTTCTCTGATCACTACTTTGAAACCAGGACAGTGGTTTTGCTTCTTTCCTATTTTAAGTTCAGACTGTACCCGCTCAGTTTCAAATTTCACACTGTTACTCGTTGGAAACAGAAATTTGAGAAAGTTTCTCGGGATAAAACCTGCTTTAATAGCAAACACTACACATAACTCAACCTCAGAAAAGAACATGTCGGATTCAGATTTAAAAACACACAAATCAGATTCTGGAATATTGCTATTTTCCAAAAAATAGTCATCAATCAAACAGTTTGGCTCAAGTTTTTTAACTAAGCTTGGACCTAAAAACATTCCATTTTGGGAAGGTTTTTTAATGCTAACGTAATTTACAAATTTTTCCAATGAAAATGACTCAAGCCTTTGCATTTTGATTGATTTGTCAAATAAGAACAATTTCTTTAAAAAAAACTTCAACTATAGATATAGAAACTAGAGACGTTAAATAAGGGCAAACTGAAACAGAGGAAAATTGCAACTACATGTATATAAATCGATGATGTTTAATTTATATGTCAAAGTATGATAAGAATAAGTCTGATTTTTTTCCAGTTTGATAAGTTTAAAGTATAAAAGCAAATCCATTTCGGTTTTAACTGTATCATTTCTTCATCAGCCTTTCTTCGACAACCTTACAACCGATAGTAGAGAAAAGTAACATGGAAAGTTATTTTTTAACCCGTAAGTACTCATTATTTATAATGCCATACAAATTTGTACTTTAATATTTCATCGTTTTTATTCTAGAACAAGTTGGTCTTAATACAGACAACAGGGTTTTTGCAAACTTCTCTTTGGATGCTGACTTGCTAAATGGAGTCCTTCACTTCAACAAAAATGAGTTTTACTTGGGGGAAGCTGCATTATTTACGTTGGGACCATGCTATCACATCAATTATAATATGCAATATGCTGAAACACTTTGTGAAAGTCACTACTTCAAGAATCGCGATTGGAACAAGCAGGTAGCGAGGTATTTCTTTTCTGCAATAGTAAAGCAACCTATAGGTTTTTATCGTAAGCTAGTTTTAAGGGAGCATTTTCCGCTTTCCGTGATCTTAAGAACTGGTACATTGATTAATAATGAATTGAAACTTGTTATTAACGATTACGGTAGAATCAAAACTATTTCCCAAAATGTTATTGACCCATATGCAATTTTCTTAATATAACTTTCATGAATTGATATGATTAAGATGTTTGAAACATGTATACCTGAATGTTAATAAAGGTTTTAAAAATATAATGACACAACGTTAATCAAATTACTTTATTTTAAAATTGAGCATAAATTAGTCAAAGCTACTTTGAAAAACACAAGGAGCAGAACATTAATTATTGACATGCTTTCACTAGAACTTTTAAAAGTATAAAAATGCGTTTAAAATAGTGTATTTGATGTTAAATAGAACTATTTTGTATATTAGGTGAATGAAAAATGCTTGAAGTAATGTCTGTCCGTCTGTCCGTCTGGCATCAACGGTTTAGCCGTTACAAGTGACGGTTTTCTTAGTACATATGACATCTCATTTGAAAAAGCTACTTTGATGGTCTTTCTGTCCATCTCGGTTCAACGGTTCGACCGTTACAAGTGACGGTTTTCTTAGTACATATGACATCTCATTTGAAAAAGCTACTTTGATGGTCTTTCTGTCCATCTCGGTTCAACGGTTCGACCGTTACAAGTGACGGTTTTCATAGTTAATGCAAATATGACATCTCATTTGATTGTTTCTCCGTCCATCTGAGATCAACGGTTTGGCCATTATGAGTAAGTTTTTCAAGCAAATACGATTTGGAACACATACTTACATAGTTTTACTGAATGTGAAAGGAAGCACATTGCAATGTAATTAGTTTTGCATATATAAATCTCAAGAAATCAATTTCATTCAATGGTTTGGCCGTTAAAGGTGACAGTTATAAAATCTTAAATTGAAAATTTTTGTAGATAAGTTGGTCCGTATTGATTCAACGGTTTTGCCGGTTAGCTAATGCAAACATGACATTTGAAATGAAACAGGGTATGAACAGAGCTTATGATTTAAATGTAGCATATTATTCAGTTGCAATATAAAAATGATGACAAATGAATATTGTTACTGAAAATAAATACTGAAAAATTGATGTAACGAATTCAAAATTAGTTTATTTTAATGTGAATTTTGCAAATTACAATCAAATGATTAATTTGAAAAGAAACATCATGATTCTACATCAACATGATTTTACTCAACCTTCGTCTCATCATCATTGTTCTTGAAGTTCTTGTCCATGATTTCTTCAAGTATGGCCTGCATCTTCTTCTTTTCGAGTCCAGAGTTGATGTATGAATCAACTAAGAAGTTGATTAGAACTTTAATTTCCTCTTTGAGAATAAAGTTGACACGGAGCAGTTCGTTGGACACTTTGGTGCGTCTTTCGAGATAGATCCATACCACGCCAGTGCACTTGGTCTTCCCCACGCTCATTTTTAAGGCATATTTTTCATCAAGAGGTTTGGCACCCGTGATATCCTCTGGATCGTCAGGATACTCCTGTATCCTTTGCTTTTTTGGATTCTGCAAACAAAAAACATTATCATTACATTATCATTACATTATAATTATCATTATTACATTATCTTTTTGCAAGAGAAGAGAATAGAAAAAATTATGTATGCAAACCTTGTCCATTTTTGTTGTCCAGCTTTTCTGCAGAATATGGTTGGAAGTTTTTTTCTGGAATGACTGTGATTTAAAATTAAAAATCTCAATCCTTTATATACCTACATCTATTTGTGATAACATATAAAAATGTTTATTACTAGCTGAACGCAGTGAAGCTAGTATAGGTTTGGCTTTGATGGTCTGTCTGTCCGTCTGTGGATGCGATAACTAAAAAAACCCTTAATGGATTTAAACGAAACTTGGCATACAGTTATAAATGGTGAATTGTAAGAAGCCTATTGTTTTTCAGCAATTTTGGTCTAAGAGTTTGACCGTTGCAAGTGACGGTTAAAAATTTAAATAGCAACATGGTAAAATTATTGCTGTAGTAGAGCAAATCAAATGCGCTGATTTCAAATATGCAATCAAATTTTGGAAATTGTAGCAAATTTTTGCAGAATTTGCAAATTTTCATTTAGTATATCATTCGAACCGTAAAGACATAAAGATTAAGAATACGTTACTAGTTTTGGAATTTTAATTGCAAATTTTTGCAAAAATTGCCAAAATTTCGAAAAATACATAAACAATTTAAAAGAAAGTGAAAAAGCAACTACACGCATAGCTTTTTTCCTGTTTATTTTGTCAAGTAGAGTAAAAATTAAAGCAGGTATTATCAAATGCATACGTTCAGCTAGTCGGTTAATGGTTTTACTACCGTTTATTTATAAAAATAATTGCGCTAAATATGCAAAGCATAGAATTCTAGTATACTATATATTATGCAAAGCATAGGGGCCTAGTGTACTATATATGCGAAGCATAGTTCCCTAGTAAACTATAATTATGCGAAGCATAGGTCCCTAGTATACTATATATGCGAAGCATAAAAATAGGGGATCCCCCCACACACACACTTATCTTAAAAATCATATCATTTGATAAAAAAATAGAGAGAAAATCTTTGTTCTAAAAGCGCTCACCATTCACTGTTGCATCATCTTTGTGTGAGATCAAGAAAAGGACATGCACTTTGGTCATTTTTTATCCAGTTTTATCAGAGAAATGAGAGGAAAAGGTCTTGCATTTCATAACTTCAAAAATGAAGGTTACTGTCTTACTATGTTTTGCACTATGTGCAAAAGTAATCACTGCTACTTGTGACTTTTTTGACTGCTATTCTTGTCTCAGTGACAAGAAATGTGCATGGTTCATTTACAAAGAAGGTCAAAAGTGTTTCTCTTTCAAAAATGCCGAAATTGGATACCTTTCTCGTATCAGAAAGTCATTTCTGTGTGAATCTGTTCAGATAAAAAATCTCGAGGTGAAAAGTGTCAAACAAGTTCTGCACGACAATTTGGAAAACGAAGTAATTTAAATCAATGCTTTCTTAAGTATTAAAAAGTTGTTTTTTGCTAAATATAATGTTGGACATTCACAGAAAGAAGATAAGATGATGGAATTTTTCCAGTTTGACAAGGATTCATCGAACTTGCAAGAAAAGCTTAAGCAGGTATTATATTTCAAATGATTGATAAAAATATTTGACAACTCCATATCAATTTCTTCCAGTTAAAAGTAATGCAAAAAATGTTTATTTTTCTTTCCTACCATAATCATTTTCTTTTTGTTCCATTTTCGTAGCCACTACTATTGTTCCTATTTGTTCATTTTTTCGTACCCACACCATTATTTTCCTTGCCACACAACATTTTCCTTTTTTGCTCCTTCACCACCGTCATTTTTTACTTTGCTCATTTCACATGTTTAAAATGATCTTTTCTCTGTTAGGGAATTGGAGATGATGATGACATGAAAGGGAGAGAAAGGTCAAGTAACACGCAGTTGGACAATTTGAAGGTACAGCAATGATACGAAATAGTTTAATTTTCTATAGCTAGAATGAAGATTTTTGAAAGAAGGACATGCACACACGAGCCTTTCTACTCATTTCACATAAAAATTTNCTATTGCTCAAATGAAGATTTTTGAAAGGAAGACATGCATACACTTAGCCACACACGAGCCTTTCTACTCATTTCATATAAAAATGTTTAAAATAATGACGATGACGATGACGATGTTCTTTGTTGTTAAAGGTAAATGCGACGGATGTGGATCCCCATCCAACCGCCTTGGAAAATACAAGTGAGATGTCTACTGATAACAAGGTACACATTATCTTGCTTAACTCTCATTAAATAGGATTAAGAACAAAAAAAAGAGTTTGACATCTCTTAACACAAATGCTTAAGCAATGAACTGGAAGCACAGTAGCTGCCACTATGACGATGTTCTTTGTTGTTAAAGGTAAATGCGATGGATGTGGGTCGCCATCCAACCGTCTTGGAAAATACAACGATAGTGAAGGTTTTATCTAATATTTTTCGATGTTGATGCGATTATGATATTCTTGCAAATAAAATGTATTAATTTTAAATGATATTTTCTTTTTCACAGTAGCATTCCCGCAACAGATGTACATAAACCCTGCTTGTATATTATGAGATGTATTTTAATAAAGAAACTTTTTTATTGACCAATTTTATAAATATGAACTTTCATTTTACAAAGGTGCACCACAAGGCAAAAAATATGGCAAAGTGGATATCTGATAAGGATTTGGTTGAATTCAATTTTGCAGTGCCTACGGTTTTTCGCTGTGAAAATGTACAAAATACTTGAACAAATTATTTCTAAATAACTACAAATACTATGAATGTTTCATTAATTTTCAGATTTCTTCGGATGCGACAATTATGTTGATGTCAGCTCAATGTAATTTGGTTAAAAAGGCGCACAATTTTAGAAAAACATTCTCCGAGCTTACGTGGATAAGGAAAATTCCAGCTTACTCAAAATCAATGCATTGCAAATATGTCATGTTTGTGCGTAAAAATTGTATCAAATCAACGTTTTTGTCAGTTTTAGACATGTTCGAAATTTTGTAAAATTTTATTCTAAGACAAATTTAAATAGTATTTACATATTATTCATATAACTTTATATCCTTATGCCCAAAGGCTAAACTTCTTACATTATCATACAAAATGTATCTCTTAGTATCTAAACATGCAACAGATTTTTTTGTACACTCTACAGTTTGTAATTTTTGTTTCTTACTTATTATAGAACTATAATTTACAGTATATTGTAAAGGTTGCTCAGCTGCAGATACATACTGTTCAAATAAACAATGTTTTTCTAAAGCTACTCTAGGAATGCCTTTACCTTTCTTCTTGTCTGCTGTGGTAAACACATTCTCACCACTAGTTAAAACTTTAGAGTCTTTAACATACCTAACTGTATACAATTTTGGTCTTAACATAACTAAATGACTAATTACATAACCACTATACTCATCTTTCCAATAAGCTAACCGTTTCTTATTTTTAGAGTCATGATAAGTTTTCCATTGAGGATGATCACTTGGATAATCACTCATATCAAACCATTCATTCTCGTGTTTTTTCATATCTTTATATACATTGTCAGTTTCTAAAAGACAGTACAGACTGTCTGTATCTGTCATGCCTAAATAAGATTTATTACCCGGATAATTTTTTTCTACAAAATTAAACATGAAATTGTATACTACTTCCTTACTAAGATCAAGAACACTACAACCAACGTGAATTGGTTTATTTAACTTAACTTGTAATCGTTTTAAACACACCAATGCCATATCAGAACCATCAAACGTTTCAATTGGAATAATTCTGCTAACGGTTGGTTTACTAATATATCGTTTAAACTCTTCAACCGTACGTATTATTTTAACATTTTGCCTATCACGTACATTCTCTACCGTCTTTCCATAGATACAGCAATTTGCTGTTTTCCAAAATAACTGTTCAATTTTTGATGATGCAAGCCTACGTTTTTCAGTTGTATATGTTATGTAATCCCTAATTGCATATGTTTGTTCAAAAAGAACCGCATTATGAAT
>JAANSO010001258.1:0-18263 GCA_036507315.1 Lepidocyrtus fimetarius | reverse complement strand
AAATAATAAAAACCTTTTAATTATTATTTAAACCTTTTCATATACAGGGTGGGAACACGGGAACTATTATAACGGATTTGTTTTTGTCTCCGATTTTGACGAAACTATTTTTAAAATATGTAATTAATGTTGTTGAATTCGAATATGAAGTCAAAACCCTATTTTTCTCAAAATTTAAAAAAGTTCCATATAAATTTTATGCAAATTTTTAAAATTTGCGGTTTTTTGGCTGTAGTTTTTAAACGGTTACAAAAAATAGGGTTTTGAGTTCAGATTCGGACTCAGCGACCTCGATTACATAATTTGAGACTAATTTCGTCAAATTCGGAGGCAAAAACAAATCCGTTATAATAGTTCCCGTGTTCCCACCCTCGACTAATACAGATTACACAAATGATGATAGCGTCATCTCACATTTCGGACAAAGTGGGTTGCATTTCTTGCGCAATATTTTTGTACCAGCAGCGCAAATGCAGGTGGTTTGTTTATGCATTTTGGGTGGTGGTCCCATCAGCTGCTGGTAGAGTTTGACATAACGATTCCAAGTTAATTACTCATTTAAACTGCAAAATTACCTGAATTTTCAATGTTAAATAGATTTTAGAATTAATAGGGGACATAGTCTGTGGGATTATTGTACTTTTTAAGAAGTTTAAACCGATTTTTTTGATTTTTGCATTGATTTTTAAAAGGAGTATTTTTTTGTTAATAATCGAAATAATGTCGATGTTACAATCTTCGGCTTCATCTGCCCCTCCAGATGAGCTCCCCTTGGAGTTACTTCATGGAGAGCTTATCTTCAGTGGAGTTCTACTGCCAGAACATAAGGAAGGAGATATTGTAAGTTTCAAGCTTTTAATAGTTCAGTTATGTGGTCCTCAAATTGTCTTTCATTATTGTGATTATTAGTGCAAAATCGCAAATATTTATGCATTTATACAGTTATTTTAATTGGGCTTTCAGAACGAGTTGCTATCCAAATTGGAATTCATTGGGTTCAGTACGGGATACAGACTAATTGAAAGGTAAAGCTTATCCTAGATCATTTTTTAAAGTTGTAATTAAGACTAATCTAATGAGTTTATATTTCTTCATTCGCAGATTGCTAAAGGATTCTACGCGCTTTAAAGATGAGCTGGACACGATTAAATTTATCTGCAAGGACTTCTGGGTGGCGATATATAAGAAACAAATTGATAACCTTCGCACAAATCATTTAGGAACTTATGTACTCCAAGATAACTGTTTTAAGCTGTTGTCAAAAATCTCTGCTACGAAACAGTATCTTGAGCATGGGCCAAAGGTATAATGTCATAAACTTAAACTAAACTAAACAGACCTGTTTTATTCGGTAATTAACTTGTCTGATCGATAAATATTCTCTTGATTGCAGTTCCTCGCCTTTACATGTGGAATCATACGTGGAGCGCTTTCAAACTTGGGAATTTCTTCCGTTGTGGTAGCTGAAATATCTACAATGCCAGCCTGCAGATTCCATATCACCATTCAGAGGGCAACATGATCGAGATTTAATTCAATGATAGTTCATTTTCAAAGTGTGTATTCATGAATGATGATATGTAAGAACCTTAAAACAAGAACATTTCCACATTTGATATTCTAGTTAATGATAATCATAGTGTATAGTTAGTATACTTTTTCGCTACTTATAAATTTAATATTTATTTTAAATATTTTTTCTGAAGTTGTTATTAATTTAATTTGAAGCATTTCCCAAAGACATTTTAAGACAAAATAGTCGAGGCAGGTGCAAATAAAATTAATTGATTTTGGAACTACACAACTAAAGACAAATAGCATCATTATCTGTAACTGTTTTAACATATTTGGCTAAACCACAAGAATTATCTTGACCTTTAGCAGTATCAAATCAATATTATGCATAATATGAGTATCCCCGTGGGTCATGAATCATGAGTGCAAGTGAATTTCAGTACAGAACTTTTAAGGATTTAGTTGCAATGCATACAGCAAATTCGTATTACGCAATGAGAAATTGTGGTTTCATGCAAAGAAAAATTAATATTTTTTAATCATGTGGACTTATAATAAGTCGTCGTGTCACCAACTTCGGGCAGGGAAAAATTATGATGCTTCCATATTGCAAATAACAGATCAACATGTGCGGTTACTACTTACAACTGTGAGTACTATTGTTCATACAAAATCCTAGGGTTATAAGTATGAGATGAATCGATAATTGGAAGAAGCATATTATTACAATTACAAAACTATGACATGAATATCAACAAAAGCAATGACAAACAGAATAAAATTAAAATTATGTACGGAAATTTTTATTAAATTGTTTCTGAAGGCTAACAACATTACAATTACTTCTTCTTAGCAGCTCCGGCCTTCTTCGTCTTTCCATACTTGGTCTTTTTGGGAACCAAACCTCCCTTCTTCTTAGCATTTAACAAAAGTGACAGATACACGTTCCTGCGAAGCTTATTCCTGGTACGTCTAGCCGCATTCAACTTGAACCTTTCGAAGTCCGTCAAATTGGCTCTCTAAAACACAAATCAGAACAAGAAACCATAATCAAATACTTATTCATCAATCAATTTCGTACTGTCATTAGTAGATATTTTAAAATTAATTCAGTTTCGCGAGTAGCTTCATATATCGATCAGTCGGCAATTCCTATCAAACTGGTTCATCATAATAATTTTAAAATTAAAGATAGTTAAAAAAATAACTAAATTCACCTTATTTCTGGCTTCAACCCTGGCCGCCCATCGACTGGCTTTCCATTTCTCATCGATTTTATCTGCCTGCCAAGCTTTTCTTACAACGCGGGTTGATGCGGTCCATGGGTACTTCATCGAAAGGGTAGTTAAATGTAACCTTTTAATTGGGATTTCCTGCCTGGGTACTCCAGTGCATGGGCCATCCACCAAAACCTGTAAAAACAAACAACCTTTCTTTAACATTTAAACTCACCAAATTAATACTAAAACTGAGAAGAGTCAGTATTACATAATTTAAACCCTTCCCATTTTAAATTTAATTAGTTTGATTATTAAAATTAACTGCTTACTCTGTTTTGATCGATGATATTAACGATCGCGCAAAGTTTTCCTTCCTCCGCCCCATCGGTGATGAAGGCCACACGGCCAGTTTCAACAAATTTTCGGAACGCCTGTGTTAAACAATTAAATTTAATTAGTTTTAAATAATCACTTACATCACTGTTTAAATTTAATGAACAAATTTACTCACCATTCCTTAAACTAATTAAAATTTACTAAAAAAAAGTGTTGATTCCAAATCCCTCTGCAAAATGCACAGGTTTCTAAAGCTATTCCGAATCAATGAAAGCTGCTCTGTTTGCGGCTCTCTCTGTACAGATCAATGCATGCATGGCTCGTTCAAATTGCCTGGGACTGGGTGGGGCAATGCGGAACAAAAAATTAACATAGTTTGAGTGTGTTGTACCGCTGAAGCTCCAGCACTCGTTTTTGCACTGTTGGATCCTATGTAACATGCAGGTTGCAATGCACAAGTTGGATTTTGGTTGGATTTGAATAAAAAACCGAGACTCTTTGTTGGCAGAGACGCTTCAATTTTTGCTAAAATAATTAAAGTTAATTAAAATTAAGAAATGAGGGGTTAATTGTCAGTTTAAGCAATAGGACGACATCTTTTTCATATTTTAAAAACTTATTTTTTCCTTCTCATCAAAAATCCATGAATGAAAATTGACATTCGGAACCGGAAACTGCAATTGTTTTGCTTAAAAATGACAAGGCTACTTACTGAAGGAGACTTAATGACAATTAAATTGCTAAATACTTAAGGAATAATTACAATGACGCATGTTTGATATTAAATTTGCAACCAGACACATTTTAAATACCATTCAGATTTAAGTGATTAATTAACGGAATTTTAAATATTTAAATAACCAGTGTCGCTGACGAGTGTACATATTTATGTTGCTCTACAGTTTCCATAAATCTAAACTGTTTCATTCATCCATCCATTAGTCATAGATGCTCGTTGCATCAGTTATAGCGTGTTGTATGCTTTAATTTAATCCATATAAAATTGAATTTATTTCCTGAAACTTAGCAATTTTTGCGTGCTATGTGGTCAGTTTACTCAGCATAACACTACATTATAGTAAGACCTAATTTTTTGCAGTCTTTTTTAGCCACAAAGCAAAATTCATAAAAACCCAAACCGTTACGTCATTCGTATATCATTTAGTTTTTAATGTGAGTGCGAATTATAATTGTCAATTATTCTCATAAAGTTATACTGCGTGCTATAGCACTTTATAAATGAGTTTAGCAAGAAATATCATTTTATAACAATTTCATAATCTGAATCTTCGCATTGATCACCATTTCATTCAACTTCATAAGAAATAGCGTGGTTTTTCACATTTGATGCATTTGTTCATAGGATTTCATAGATGAAACCGTGCATTCGCCTTTGCAATTGTATTTTGTGATGAACAAGCTGTGGCTGTTTACAAACTCTTTTTTTATCAGAATTTACACAAGGAACGTGAGCTCCAGCTGTAGCTTTTTAATTGACCCGTTTAACTAAAAAGGATGTAATTAATTAAGACTAGTTAAAATTGTGTTTTAAAGTGTTTTTTTGAAACCGTACACCCTAATTTCTTAATCATGCAAAGTGGAAAGGTAAGTAAATGAAACCGTAGAACCTAATTTCTTAATCATGCAAAGTGGAAAGGTAAGTAAAAAATTTAAAGTGGGCTTTAAAAAATCTTACAAGGGATTTAGTTAAGAGTGTTTGTTTGTGAGCTTATCATTTGGTCAAGTCCAAAGTTTGGACGTTCAATTTTAATCATCATTTCAATCACAAATGTTTTTCTGTAAGGAAGTACATTTTAATCGCTTGGATTTGTCATAATTGTAACGCTGAAAATACTTGAGATAATGCAGAACAAGTTGACTTTTGGGATAATCTTAAAGAAGCATATTAAAAAGCAGAGATTATTGCGCAAGCAAACAAGCTTCATTAAAATGTGAATATGGCTATGTCGGTTCATTGTAGAGAGGCTGCAAACTCTGCATAGATTTAACTTTATCGGTTAAATTTGTAAAGGGAGGAGGGCATTGTATTCTGTTCAGTGCTAAAAAGAGAACTTGTCAGGCATATAAACTTGTTTATGTGAAGATATATAGACCTCTGTTTGAATAGTTTACCAGGAAGCGCATAGATTTTTTGAACATTATTGAAAACTTTTACATGTATGAAGATGTACTCATCAGTGATTAAATTTGCAAAGGTATGGCTTACCTGTAGCAATGAAGATAGGACAAGGCAGGTAGAGATTGATTTTGAAGAAATTTAGAAAGGCAAAGATTTAAGATTACCATCAATGGTCAAATCTCTTTCACTTGCTTATCATTGAAGGAACTGCAGTGAAGAAGCTATTTGAGGTAGTTTTGTAAAGAAAAAGAGGACATTTACCGTTTTTCTTAGCTAGTGACAGGGAAATAAATGTGTCACCGCATCAATATACACTGATAAAACCTAGATCTATTGCGTAGATCTTCAAACAAAAACAAGCTATTCCAGAAAAAGGTACATTGAAAGTTTTCACTCAATTATAGTTATTCATGCTATGGGTCAGACTAATCTATAGGCATGCGTTTCCAAATAGATAAGCGCATTAAAAAGTAGTTTATGTTTCACTTTCCTTAGCAAGCTCCACACAAATCTGTGTTTTTCTGCACATGTCCCACATGCAAAAGTTATAATAATACATGCAAATTGTGAGAAAATTTAAAGAGAATACAAAGGCAAATCTTTGGATACTTTTTGGTTTTTATGAACGGAGCAAGTTTTCCTTTTTAGATAATTGAAATAATGGAATGAAAATTGTTTAAAGTGATTTATTATCCTATAGAGTTTCCATGTATGGTGTGTATTTTCTCAGTATCTTACTTGCTGACCTTTATCGGGAGGATGGCAGTCGTTTTTTAGCAGTTGAGCCATCAGCAAGCATCATCAAGAAGATTAAAACTACTCGTAGATATAAATGCATTGAACGTTGGGAATTTGGCTAGGTTTTATCAAAAAGTGGCAGTTAATAATTTTGTCTTTTGCAGTTCATTAATTTTTACCTCGTAAATCCACCTAATCTTTGATTTTTAGATTTAATTAGCTATATACGTATTGAGGGAACATTTTAAAAGTACGGGAAACAAGAATTTCGGCTAATTATTTTATGTATTTCGAATTGAATAGTGGTCATTTTGAGTATACTGTTGCGGTTTACTAATTAATTAATTATTTTTTCCCAGATGCATTGGACAGTTCATATTGCCGGCGGACCAAAACGCGTTAATCATGCAGCCGTTGTGGTGGGGCACACAATCTACTCCTTTGGAGGATACTGCACGGACGAAAATTATTCTATTCAGAGACCTATTGATGCCCACATTTTAGATCCAGGTAATCTAGATAATGAATCATAGCACACCTCCATGATTAATTACCATTTTACTCATGATGAACCAGTTTGATAGGAATTGCCGACTGATCGATATATGAAGCTACTCGCGAACCTGATTTAGCATTGTTTTAATTATAATTATCAATTCAGTTTACAAATAAAATCCATTATGTAACGTAAGCAAGGAATTAATTGAAGTTTTTGTTATTATTTTTTGCAGACACCTACAGGTGGAAAATATTAACATTTGAGCCTGATCCCTCCGTCCCGTTTCAGCGTTATGGCCACACCTGTGTTGCACACAATAACTTTATTTATTTATGGGGAGGTATGCATCGATTTTGCTATTTGGTATTTTGGTATTAAGATTTTAAAAATACTTATTGCAATCTTACTGGATCGATGTTCTAACATTGTAGGCCGGAATGACCAGACCGCCTGCAGGGTTCTTTATAGATTCGATACTAAAACTCTGACGTGGACAAAGCCAGAAGTGACAGGATCCATCCCTGGTGCCCGAGACGGCCACTCGGCAGTTATAATTCGAAATAAAATGTTTATATTTGGAGGTATTGCGTGGGGTAAAAGTAGTTTTATTTAAAACTCGTTTATGTTTATGTCTATTTAAAAATGATTCTTATGTAATTTTTAGGTTATGAAGAAGAAATTGGACTGTTCTCACAAGATGTCTATGCACTGGATCTTACAACATTGGTGTGGTCGTTCGTCCCGACGGCTGTAAGTCATTAGGTTCATTGTGCAAAAGACTACAGGAAGGCATTTTGAAAAAAAATTAAACCGTCAACGTATTCTTTTATTTTAGGGCACGCCTCCGTTTTTCCGAGATTTCCACACTGCCACAGTTTATTTAGATCGTTACATGCTGGTGTTTGGTGGGAGAGGAGATCAACATGGTCCATTTCATACTAGATCTGAAAAATACTGCAATATATTAGTGTGTCTAGATGTCGAACGTCAAGAGTGGTTCAGGCCAAAAACTCAAGGAACTGTCCCGATGGGTCGTCGCTCTCATTCTGCATGTAAGATTTTTTGTTGAATTTTCCCAATAAGATTGTACATATAAAAGTGAAGTGTAACTTATCTTTGGCATTCTTGGTTTTTTGTTAACAGTTATGTACGGAGGATTTTTATATATTGGATTTGGATACAATGGGTTGACTGATGAGCATTTCGATGATTTTTTCCGATATGATCCAGGTACTTTATATAACTTATGCATGGTATGTGTTTGTCTCTATAATGATACTTATGCAGAACTTTGTGGTTTTATGCAAAATAGAGAGCGGTGAGTGGAAGTCTGTAACCCCGTACGGTACCGGACCCAAGCCTAAGACGACGACAAGGCTGCGTTACATTAGACAATAAAGTATTCTTTTTTGGTGGAACTAGCCCGGTAAATCCCGAGACCCCTGTAGTAATTGACAATGAAGTGGTCGAAGAAACAAATCTCATTGATCATGACGACATGTTTATACTGGATATGGGTAAGTTATTTTTACATCGGAAAGCAATTTATATTCTCTGGGATGGATTTTTTAAAATCTGTAATTACCTGATTATTTCATTTCAGAACCCAGTCTAAAAACCCTATGCTTACTGAAAGTCATACAAGACAAACTATGACACTTCGGAGCTGCCGTTGGTTCTAAAGCAAGAAATTGCTTGGATGATGATGCCTAATAAGATTTCACGGCTGAGTAGTGGTTAGAGTAGGATTAGAATAGTCAACACTAAATGAAAGCTAAAAAACTTCATAAGAAATATCCAATAATGTAGTCTTTCACCGAAATAAAAACGATAATGTTGTATAGAAAACTCGAACAATTGTTTTGTGAGTGTAAGTTTATACGATTTTCAAATAAGACAGTCCGGAAGGCATAGATATTAAATAGTATGCAAGGAATTTATGAATTTTACACAGCACTATTATTGCTGAAAACCCTGCATTTTCAATTGTTTTTATTAAAAAATGAAATTATTATGATCCTAGTCATTTGTATCATTCAAAACCAACAAGTAAATCGCACTCGCAATTAAATATTGATTAATGTGGTTGTTGTTATTATTGTTATATGATGAATTACAATTTTGTAGATTAGAAAAAGGTTTTACCAAATATTTGTTTAATTGATGAATTATTGCAGTTTAATTTTATATGCTTTAGAGGGTAGTTAATTTATTTTAAGTAAAACAATGGTTGAGATAGATAAAAGACCAGACAATCCAAAGAAATCTTTAATTACGAAAGGATGAATTACTTCCGATTTTAATCTAGAGTGTATTACGATGAATTATTTAACTTATAGTTTAACTATTGATAATGAATTAATCTTTCCAACGAATAGTAAAAAGCAATATTTTGATGTTTGATATTTAATGATAAGTTGCACTCACCAATAATATGCACCAATACCAAATCAAAAGATGAACTGAAAATGAAATTTTTAAACTTTAACGCAAAAGTTGTAAATAAAACGCAACGGATGAATTAACAAGATAAAATGTATAGTTTTGCTATTTTTATTTAATTATAAAACTTTTCACTTAAATTTAACAGCATAAAAACTGAAAAAATCAACATTTCATAATGCGAGTACTTTAATAAGTTCTCTTTGTCTATCTAGCTTAATATAAATATTGATTTTTTATTATTACACAAGTCTGTATAATATTCCAGTTACGTTTCTGTTAAAAAATGTATTGAAAGACAATCATGTAATAACTCTTGTTTATTCAAGGTACTTTCACAGCACTCCTTTTTTGTTTACATGGGATGTCTGCCAGAAGAACGTTTCCATAAAAAACTACTCCATAGTTGCGGAATCCTTTTATCTCGCTGGTTCCCTAGTTTGGCTTAAGAACCTTCATCAATTTTATATAGTTTGCGTATGTATTCCTTAAAAATATTATTTCCAGGCGATAAAAAAACGAAGACTTTAAAAATCTCATTAAAGTGTTATCTGTAAATTGAGGACAGAATTGGATCGATCAATTTTCGATGGTACTAAGTAAAAGGCCGGTTGAACTTTAGCTCCACACGGGCACAAGCAGCCTGTATAAAATTAAACACAATATTTCGTTCACATAATTCAATCTAAGAAAGTTCCTGGGTTGGCATTTAACGTGATTTTGTTTTCTATTTTCTCCTCTCTCTCGTCTTAACTTCCAGGAGAAAATTTTAAAGAAAAGCAGTAAAATAAAAATATAATCTTTTTCCTTACCCATTACCCAGCTGAAAGCACCAAGTTTGGATTTACATAAAGCATTGGGACAATGTAACTTCCCTTGTAAGTTATGGCCAACTTCCTTCATCCAAACTATCGGTTCAATGAAGTACATTTGTGTACAGACGGGAGTTGTTGTTGCTGAAGCTGCTGCTGTTGACGCTGCCGATTCAGCATTATCAGAAACGGGAGCAGAGTCTTGTTCTTTGTCAACTAGGGACTCTGCCCAGCGGGGAGTTTTTCCTTCCTTGTGAAGCAAGAGATTGCTTCCAGATGCCAATATCCGTCTACCGGTAAATAATAAATTATGGAACGTATTTCTAAATGAAATTGTTCTTCTGCTTTTACTTAATTACAAGCCGGTAGTAAACTAAGCATAAAAGCCAAAAGTATTAGATTTTAGATTTGTGAAAGGAGATGTAACAGAAAAGTGAAATTGGTACGTTGCTATACATAGCTTCAAGAAACGACATAGCCCATAGCTCCATCCAACAGCAAACATAAAAGATCCATTTCATTTTCTTCACTGAAATGGCTTTCCCCTTCTTCGTTTTCCATTCCCCAAGTTGTCAATTTCTTTTTAAAAAGTCATGCTACTAACCTGCATTTCTTACATCGGTACACCACTGGTTCCGGTCTCACAGAGAAAAGGACTGGATCCTGGCGAACCACGTCTGTGTAAGGGGGTGGAAGCACTTTCACTATTTTTTAATAAGCATAAACCATCATTAGCTCAACTTTATACTGTTTTTCTCTCTCGACAAAAACTAACTTCCCATTAAAGGCTATTAGAATTCATCTCCAAATCCAATATACTCTGTTATTGCTAATTTTCTTTCTCTCTATCTTTGCCACTACTTTCTATTACGATTACGTGTAAACATACCAGATTTCATCTTTATTGCCGCCATGTGCAATCGAAACTTCTTAAATGCTGGACATGTCTTGTCTATCTTGTACCCCATTTTCTCATAAAGCTTAAGTTGCGACAGAAAACCATGGTTGGGTCCAATTGATCCTCTTTTTGATGTCACTCTGATCAAAGATGATTTCCGGATTGGATTAAAAGTTGAATTGGGAGCAGAAGAGAAAACAAAAGAAAGGAAATCAAAATCATTTTCTATCAAAAGTTAATCCAAACAAGTCATAAAGTCAATATAAAAGCCGTAAAAACCCATGCGATCGGCAATTATTTAGTGAAAGTTTCATAGAAAACAAAAGAAGTAAATTCTTTCGAGGGAGATGAAAAACTAATATGAAAGGATATAAAAAGCTACTTTATTTTTAGTATGAAGTATTATTGAAGTGTACATAATGCATGACATCAAAAATACTTTCTCTTTCATAATAAAGCCAGAAAAAATATGTCTGCGTATAATTGGAAGTGAAATGTTAAAGAAAAAAATTTGAGAAATACCTCTCAAGGGCTTCTTCTAAGGAAATATTGTACTTGTGCATAAGGTACGCTAAGACTATAGTTGCGCTGCGTGATACGCCATAATAACTATAAAAGGAATAAAAAAGCTGAATTAGCAATGACAAGTGAAAATTTATTTCATTCTCAGTTTTTTCTCTTCTTTTTGAACTTTCTTGAAAGAAAATAGAGAATGGCAGAGCAGAATAATAGCTGTGGAGAAGAATTGCAAAAAGTTAAAAGAAGGAAGTAAAACCTTCTTTTTTATTGCCTCTCTTGCATATTCTATAAAGTATTATGGCTCTTCTGCAATTTTCTGGAAGAAAACTTTCTCTTTTTCCAATTTCATTTAAAAAATGGTGAAGGAATAAGTGTAATATGAGATCTTGATCGTCACAAGTGTAATAATATTTATAATCAGGAAATACTTTTGAAAGAAAATAAATTCATTTTCCTACATCTACACAGCTTTTTCTTGTAGGTTTTTTATTGAGAGTTCAAAAGGCTCTAGAGAGGTCTTCCAATTCTCTTCTTACCAGTGAATGAGAATACTTCCCGGACTTTCTTCGTTACTTATCGATTGACTGATATAATGGTTGGTTTGTTCAAAATACTGCAGGATATCTTCTTGCGGCATATCCGTAACTGAAATAGAGAAAGTTTTATTTTAACAAAAAAACTTATTAAACAGTAAAAGTAGGTTTGGATTGGACGTTTACTCCTCCTCTTTCATCCCCCCATTTCACGTTCTATTTTGCTCGGTTATTTTTTTCCAATTCCGCAATGCAACAATGGTTTGTGGTGCACGCAGATGGAATAATTCAAAAATTTTATATAAATGACTTAAAGTTTTCTTTCATCTAGTTTTTTTTGGCTGTACCTTGTAAATATTTCGTTGTAACGAACGGGAGATCAGTAATTTTGGTTGGAAGGGGGCAGGAATCAATAGTCAGGATATGGGTTATTGACTGCTGCTTCAACCATCGAATGTTGCAGGCCGCGTCTTTATTGCCTAAACAGAAAAAGGAAGGACTTATAATGTCGAAATAAAATAAAAACTCCATGAACACAAAACGACCATGTATCAACTACTTTTACTACGTGATCTGAATAGAAATTACGAGCATTTCGCACGAACTCCCAATTCATTTCATTCCACTTGAAAAATACAAAACAGTAAAATATATATTTGCTTGTCACATGCCATTAATCATTGAATAATAATTCCTGTCATCGTCATTCACTCCCCTTTTTACATATTAAAACACGATTTTATTAGCATAACATTTCTTTCGAAAATGTTTTTGTTTGTTAAGTTTATTTTTAGCTCAGATTTTGATATTCGTTTTGGAAAAAGCTTTGTTTTGTTTTACATACCTAAAAATAATCTGTCTTCAATTAAATCCACATCAGCAGTGGGAGTGAGCATTGATGTGGTGGTTTTTGTGGCGGTGTTGTCAACAGCGTAATCTTCTTCCAAGCTCCGAGATCGAACTGCTGCTTTCTTCCTCCATGTGCTCTCCCTGCCAACACTTACGTCATTAGCTTCCAGGGAAGACTGTTGTTTCATTTGGGGCTTAGCCGGACGTTCTTTTTTAGACGATGGTTTCTTTTTTGTTTTAGGCTTCACCTCATTGGCATGGACATGAGCGGAAGTGGAAACGGTTGTGGTGGCAGTAGCAGCAACATCATTATTGTCGGGGGATGTTGATGAGGATGACTCCAACCGACTGCTTGCTTTAGCTACAGTAGACCTCGACTTGCTAACTTGATTTCCCTTTCCCACTTCATTCATTTTTGCTCAACTTGTTTCCCAACTTGTTTCCTCCCAGAAAAAAGTTTCCCGTGCGCTGCTTTTATTTCCTACAGCCTCAGCTTCATCATTATATTGAAAGATAAATTGCTTTCCAAAGTAGGAAGGAAGGTTCGAAATTCTAAGAGTTTCCCGGCGCCAATAAATACAAATCTGGAGAAGATGATAATGATGAGGAGAACAGTGAAAGCCGTTATGGAAAGTAGTTAAAAACTTTTACTTAAAAGGGGAGGGGTTTCCTATCTTCTTTCAAACTCCCAACTTTAACTCTTTTTGATTGCGGGCTCATCACCCAGCGTTGTGGATTGTGGATGCTGCTGACATTATTGCTGACGCTGGAAATGGAAATCAGGACGAATCTTGTAGTTTCTGTCAAATGGAAAGAGAATGAGAAATGATTTTTACAGATCTTGCGTGGAATGGAAACATCAAACGTTTAAATGATAAAAAAGCATGTAAAAATAGAGTTGATGATAATGATGATGGGAAGAAGAAAGCTTTCTCCTTTCTTCTTTATCATCATCACTTCATTTATTCTGCCGGAAAATGCTTTCACCTCCTTTTTCTTTCCTTGCTCTCCTTTCCTTCACTTACTCGTCATCATCAAAAACCTATTTTAATAATAGAATCGAGCAGTCAAATCTACGCCACATTTCCCACTTTTTCCTCATCTCGATTTGTCAATCCGTCAATTTACATTAAGCACCGGAGAGAGAAAGAAAGACAGGGAAAACTTCTCTACCACATTCAAATTCATTTCCATATACATAATTTCATCTCTTTCGTTCCACTTGTCTGAACAAAGTCAAATCGGACTTGTGGATGAAAGTTTTTTAGAAACAGCATAGCGCAGTATAAAAGTAAAATCATGGTTTGACAAAGCCAGCTTTATTTAAAGGTGTTTGTCTGATCTGATGAGATGTGTGTGCGAAGGGAAATAACCCGAGTTTAATGCATGCATAATAAAATCCCACTCTTTCTATCGTCTTTTTTATCCTAATGTTTACCAAGCGATGAAAGTCTCTTCCTTATTCACGCTCTTCTACACACGTAGCTTATAGAATCTTTCATCACCACCAACATCATCACTCCCTTCATCAAAACTAACCAACCAAAACCAAAAGTATCTCATTTCAAATATAAATTCCTTTCAAAATCGTTAAAAAGTGTTATCTTATTATCTATCATCCCATTATTATTCCCAGTTTTAAGAATAAATTCCAATTCTTTCATTCATTCCAAAAAGGAAACTTTTTGTATGTAGATGTGTTCGGGGAGAAGTGGGATGAGCATCAATAGATAACAGATTTCTATCTAAAACTGTCCGTAGCATGTTTGGCACACTGCAGAAGCGTCTTACTTAGTATTATAGTAGGAAGAGGAAACTGTGAGGCGGCAGTTCTTCGTATTGAGGATTCATTTCAATTAGTGAACATGGATGGCTGAATTTTCTCTCATCGAGCAAACGAAATTCTCTGTTTAACCAAAATTGATATTGCCATTTCCTAATCTCCATCCGCTTGTTCTCCTGTTTCCTACGCTGTACTTCCTTAACTAAGTTTGAAAGGAGAAAAGAAGCAGGACGAAATAGGAGGAAGAGAAGGAAGGATTTATGGAAGAAAAAAGTCATTATTATCTTGAGAGAGAGAAAATGGAAACTATATAGCGTATCGAATAGGAAGTAAATGGGTAACCGAAGACACGCGCTCATCTGATATAGATTTTCCTTAAATTAAATCACCATTATTTACCATTTCACCTACAAAATACGTGAAAAAATGGGTGAGGAATGGAAGAGAAGGGGAATGCTGACGGGTTTCCAAGACACGGTTAGCCCATATGCCTTCCTCATTTTACCCACATTCCGTTTCCTCCAATTTCTTATTCCTACTCATCGTCGTCTCTCTTTCTGCCTTGCTATACATCATCTCGTGAGTAGGCATCATTATTATTATGATGATATGTTCATCTCGCGTCCTTTCCATGTGCCGTGTCGTTTTGTATTTGAGAATAGATGCCAAAAATAGCTTCAAAGAATGGAGGAAAGGAGAATTCTCCGTCTTTTTTCTATTCTCCTTTTACATCATAATAATATCACGTAAAGCATGTCTTCTCACTCTCTGACTCTCTACACTTCTGATGGGAGTTGTTTTTTCTTGTCCTTTTTCTGATGGAAGAACTAACTGCAGCCGTTGCTCCTTCTTAAGAAAAAAAGAGATCATACAAGATTTTCTTTTTTGATGCTAGTATTAAGAGAAAAATGTTGAGCTGCAGTAGTAGAATACTGAACTGAGAGATGAGGATGACGACGACAAGACAAGAGGGAACACAAAACAGACGTAGTCTCTTTTGGGATTCCAAAAAGAGACAGAAAAAAATTGAGAGGTTTCTCCTATCTTGAGAAAGATATGCTTACAGAAAAGGATAAAGCTGGTTGAATAAAAAAGGATGGATTTTCAAGGCATTTTTAAAGGAGGACTTTACCTATTTTCTTTCAATTACATACAAAAGACAGGATAGTTTGTAGAGTTGTAATACACATTCCCTTCCAATTCTTCCTTTTTTATTCTTTAATTCTTCAGTTTCAAGTAAAAAGAGCGAACTCAATTCTCATTTACAAGAGTTTTAGATAAAAGTGTACTACTGGGATCATTGTAAATTGAGAACGGAAGATAGAAGCTTATCTGATGACGATGAGGATATTCCCTTACTAGATTTGTATTTTACTGTCTGACTATGACAGTGTTTAGGCTTTAGCATCTGCTCGACTTTTTCCCTGCGATTATATAATGTTTGCTAAACTACTTCAACCGTCTTTTTCTTGAGAAAGTGGAATTGAAATAAGAAATGAGCGAGTTTATATGATGATTATTTTTAGTTCACAGAGAGAATTTTTCAAAAATATAAACTGAAGAGCTATATAACGGAGCCGCCTTCTATTTCTTCAAAGAAAACTGCTAAACTACACAAGGAATTCTACTAAATGTGTATTCCCTTCGTTTATTTTTTGCCTTTTATCGTTGATTCAATTCTTTTGAATCACCCTCTGTACATATCTCTCTGTATACGTAATCTGCTCTGTGTGAGTGACTTCCGTTTTTCTCCAAGCCTTCCTGTTTCAAAGAAAAAAACAGGATCTGTGATAAACGGAAGGAGGGCGCAGAAAAAACTGACAAATGAAATTCTTGTCATTCTAAAAAGCATAAAAAGTATCAAAAAGAAGAAAAGGGAAAAGACAGACGGAGAGCTGGCCCACAGGAGCGTATAGTGCTGGAAAGTAACAAAAAAGGTCATTTTCTTTACCTAATATCCTTCTCTTCACCATCCAATGCCAATGGGCAACTGCTGGTGGTGATGTTGGTGTTTTTATTTTTAAGATTAGTCTTTTCCTAAGCACAGTTTCCAAAAGTATCCTTTTCCCCAGTATCCCACTTCACCGCAAAGGATATGGCATTTACCAGCCAATTCTTTTCTGATGAACTCGTTTCATCTTTATTGAACATCCATAAATAGAGAGACCGCGTCAGGTCCAGTCAAAAAGTATATAGTTAGACCGACACAAACACAGCTTGATTGATTATGTTGGAAAACGTGATCCTCATAAATCAATACTAATATTTTTGTGTAGTAAGTATATCAAATCAGCTAAAACAAGACGGAACGGTTTCTTATTTGGCACACTAACAGCATCAGTTTCGGTAATAAAAAACAAGTTCCATCAACAAACACGTCAGAGAGTGGAGCAGCAGAGGAAGTAGCGCCAGGCAGTGGAGCAAACTTTTTAAAAAATGTTCCAAACCTTGTGGCTCCTACTTACTTATTCGTACAATGTTGTGCTGGTCCTCTTCATCGCAACACATCTTTTTGTAGGTGCAATTGTAAGGTTAAAATAAGTATATTTCATAAATATTTATTAACAAAATAGTTTTCCCCTCCTACATAACTATAAATAATCCTTATGTAGATTTGATTAGAGTAAAATTTATCATCTTTTTTTCTCCTACTCTACTTGAATTAGAATGTGAAGAAAGTGACTTCTGGAAAAAGTTTTTAAGGTAGTTGTTGTGTACTATTTTACTAGTCCTACTGTGTAGTCTTTTTAGAGTAATAATAATAATAATGACTAACTTTATCGTGTGCAAGCGCCAGAGCAACTTTCTCTGTCGGTTTCAGAGTCTAAAGAAATGTAAATTCGCAAAGAAAATGGAGGTGGAGGAGAGAGGGAAGAAGGAAGGAATTTGTTTCAGTTTTTGCTACGTTGAGATTGAATATTTAATAAAATAACTTTTTCTTCTGATGTTTTCTCCTGTCTTTCTCTCCCACTGTTTTTAGATATCCTTCCTCACGGGAATGTACATGGGAGTTTACTTGTCCCAGAATTTCGAGGTAAGTGAAATTCTCTACGGATGTCGTTATATTTACTACCGTTACTGCTAAAACAAGTGTTGTTCTTGTGCTATGATGATGATGTGGATGGGTTATTATGAAGAAATTGAAAATTCTCATGAGTACAAGAATAATTTAATTAAGGAGTGCCTCCTCCATATTTATTAAGTTCAAATTTAGCCTTCCTTTTCCTTAAGAATTTTTATGCTGGAATGTGTGCAAGTAAAAAATGGAAAAAGGCACTATAAAAACGGAAGAAGGAGGAGGAACAAGGTTGAGTGATGTTGATGTAGTGTGCATAAATCAAGAGAGTTGAATTTTTTTCCATTTCTTTATTTTAAAAACAGGTACCGAGAATAACTGAGCCACGACTGGTTTGGGAGAAATTCTTAGCATTTCTTGAAAAGAATCGAAGGGATCCAAATAAAGTGAGCGTTGGGAATGTCCTCCACCCAACGACGATTAAAGGGCTTGTCGTAGCAGAAGAAAAAAGAAAAGGAGAAGCTGACTCAGAAGAATCTCCATCAAAGACTGAAACAATTTATGTTCCAGAAAAAAGGGATTCAGCTACTTTTGCCCAAGCTGGTTCACAAACAGAGGTTGGAGGATTGTTTCAACATGAAAGAGATCAAATTGCCGCTTCCCTTGATACCGATACGGCCACATCGAATTATTTCAGTATGAGAGGAGAGGACAACGGTGAGCAATATGAGGGTAGTGAAGAAGGGGACTACGAGGTTGAAAGGGAATGGCGAGATTTATCCGTAGCGGATGAAGATCCCACTCTAGTGCCAAATCTAGCGTCCCCAACTAATCTTATCAGCAGCAACAATAGTAACAATTGCGGGAGTAGTAGAAGGAGCCCTACAACGTTGATTCTAACTGAGCCGGAAGATTTATCGGTAGAGGATGAAGGATTTAAGATGATTTCGTCCGCCCAAATTG
>JAANSO010001257.1:0-18266 GCA_036507315.1 Lepidocyrtus fimetarius | reverse complement strand
TCTATAATCAAAGAGTTTATTATTTTCCACATACATACACTTAATCTTTTCAGTTCTCATAATAAAGACAAAAGCAATTGAGTATTAAAAGAGCATGATGTTAGAATCGGCATATAAACCCTGTGATAAATGTTAGCATTATATTTTTTACTACAACCCTTGGAGAAAAGATAAAAACTTTAAATCAGATTGGAGTTTTGTATTTTTCCTGAGTTTCAGGTACTATGCTTAAAATAAAGTTGCTTCGCAGTTTACTGACTTGATAAGTAGTGAAAAGTGAAATATTTTCCATTTCATGCCTGTAATTTTTTCCACATCAAAGAAATTAAGTAAGAGATTGAATTCAACGCTTTTACACATGTACGGTACGATGCCCCCTGGTCATTTGTAGTAGTCCAGATTTCCTTCGTTGCATTTTAAAATGGATGATATTTTGATGATCTAATAAAACGATGTGATGTGGTTGTAGCGGTAACAAGCAACTGCGTGATATCTGATAATTCAGATCTATATGGATCAGAGAATAGCATAATAAAACCCGCAAAAACAATGCAAAAATATAAAAATGATTTTTACTTCCTCTTCTAATTATTCATTTTCTCCCTCGTTCCTTTTGCCCTTTGTATTTGCAAACAAAGTATCCGTGTTGATCAAAATAGAAAAAAAAACTTAAGATTATTCAATTTCCCATGCTAAGCTTAAGTCAGAAAACTTTGCAGTTCCTGTATCCATATCATTCCTTTTTGATCATGGATATGCCATGACCGTGACCACTCACTTCAGACTTATGAAAAAAGAAATTGTTACTTAATGGCTTTTTTCTATTATTAAATGCGCTTGAATCATTTTTCATACATGAAAACGTTAAAGTTTTGAAATTTGTATTTTGAGTCTTTGGATATGAACTTTATCTTGTTTTCATTGGATTGACTAGGATAAAGCCGATTATGTTCAATTTACAACAACCATAAATAGCACACTGGTTTTCTTCCGGTAAAACGTTCAGTGGAAACTCAACATTAAGCAAACTATATCTTCATTAAATGGTACTATGGACAAACTATCAAATAACTTTTGTCATCTGCGACGCGCAGGTTGACGCGTAATATTAATATTCTTGAGAATGAATTATGTAAGGACAAGGCTAATGCACTCATTGTCTTATTTCAAGGGATTATTTATTTCCATTAAAGTCATGACCACCTCCGACGTTTTTCCTTGACTTTGTCATATCAGTAGTAAACGTTCATGCTCAGCAATCAATTATTTAACTTTTGGTGATCTTACGATTAGCAATTTTAATATTTTTCTTCCGATTTCCTTCATTTACTCCATTGTTCATGTTGGAAAGAATTTAGCCATAATATTACACAAAAACCTACGTGTGTGAGATATTCATCATCATTAGCACACAATTCTATTCTATAAAAGGACACATGCTAAATTCGATAGGTTAAAGTTAACTGATTATGCTAGAAAGCAGTTAATAAGTTAATACATTTGTATTAAAGGAAATTGTCCAACATATTAATTCAATTAACTAAAGGTAATTTGAATAGGTATGCTTCGAAATCGAATCAAGAAAAAATCGTACAAATCACCAACATTGATACCTAACCCTTTTTAGAGGAAACCTCTATTTTCCCTTTTACCATACAAGCCAGTTAGTTAAGCATACTTTTGGTGTATGCATTTGGATAACAAAAACGTTGAATATTGTTCTCCGGTGTAGGGTAAGGAAAGAATTTTCTACTTTCTTGTCTTGGATTATAAAAATGCATGTATGAATAAAACTTAATATTTACTGTTTACTGAATTTTTATTACAATTTTATTTTTAAACATTTTAACGTAAATGGCATTCTAGAGGAATCAAGCTATATTCAGGAATACATTTTGCACATCAGGATGATCAACTACTAGCGAATATAATTTATTTACTTGTTGCAATTCCTCATCACTTAATTCCACCATATTATGTGGAAGATACTCCAACTGTGCATGTTCTAACGTATAGTTCATTTTTTCCAAGGCACCTTTCACTCTGTAAAATTCCTGCGGTTCTGCATTAAACTCTAAAACAGTTCCATGATCTGGATGGTCAATAAACTCCACATCATTTGCACCTGCTTCAATAGCATGGGTAGTAGCTTCATCTAAGAGGTCTTCAGTCACAGGTTTGCCGTTATATTGTGAACACAAAATGACTCCCTTATGTTCAAACAAGTTGACCAGTGAGGGCTCCGCCACCATAAATCTAAAATATCAAGCAACAGTATAATAATAAGCATTATAACAAATTCAAACAGTTTGGCCAATAAACAAACTAAACTGCTTACTTATTTTTTCTAATATAGGTATTTAAATCCTGTTTGGATTTTATTAAATGTGACGACTCAATTTCTATCAACATTATAAAACCACTGGGCCCTTTGACAGGATAAATGCAGCTCATCATATCCTTTTGGTCCTGAAAATAAAAATATTTTTAAAAAATTAGTCCGCCAACCTTTAATGATGATTAAAAAATAAATAGGTATTATAGTAAGAAGTAGCTTGAAATTGTAACAGTGACATAACATCCCTACCTTCGCCTTTGCCAGATATCTTTCAACAGAGGTCAAGGGAAGTTTGGCCTCTTTCATTTGCCGAATTACTTCAGCTACTTTTGAATTCTTACTTGGGTCTGGGTTACCTCCTCCCTCTTGATCAAAGTAAACAAAAAATGATTAATTACTTGCAAATATAATTTACATGAAAGCAATTATTTACAAACGGATTTATCTTAACTTCAAAGCTCTGAATCCTTACCTTTCACCGCGACTTTAAAAAATGTCATAAATTTAGTAATTTCCTTGGCCCTTGCCATATCATTCGCCTGCTTTATATGCTTTATATTTGCCCATTTACTGTGGCCCGCATTACGACAAGGCTGATCTACAATTTAAAGTAAAAAATATCAGAATCTGATTATTACCTAATCACGCAAGGATACATAAAATATTTTTTTCTAGTAAAACTTACAATTGAGCAAGGTTCCAGTCAGTTGTAGGCGCTGGTGTGAATGGAAAGGAGCATTTGGTGACCACTTTGAAGTACCTTGCGTCTTGACGCCACCACTGTTTCCAAAGTGTGTTGAGCTGGAACAAAAGTTGCAATTTGAAATCAATCCTTGAGCAACTGGAACTTGGAACCTACTCTTTCGCAAAAACGGTCTCAAAGCACTTGTGATCATTTTTATAAATTCTGGATTATATTTTTAAGTGATTCGTCCTGGTTAAATGATTTCTTTTGATTTAAATTACATAAACTAATGTTGAAGGTTAATGCCGGCTTCAATTATTTAAAGTTTAATGTGGCTGATTGAGTAATTAACTTTAGAATAATTTGACTTTAAATTGTTGTTTTCAAAAATCTTAAAAAGCCGATTCATCACATGTTTCTCATGCAAACATTCATTACTTGTACTTTCATATCATCTGTTGTATCATCATCATTGTGCATGTGCGTGTCTTCTTACTTTACATGCACACATTTCACACGAGGCGAAATGAAAAAAGCACCGGAAGTGAATTGCAATTAATTAAAAAACATGAATTAAATGATCTTGATCTTACAGTCATTATGCAACTCAATTGTAATTATCAGACAATACAAAAATTAAACATTTAGAAATCATTCTTTCATTTCTGGTCTTTTAATCATAAAGCAGCTTATATAATTTCAACATCATTGCCAACCCCATTTAGTAAATTATCCATCTTATCAACATTCAAGAAGAACTTGTCTTATCCCCTCCAAACTACTCCTGGGAGGGAGCCGGAGCTAATACAAGTCTGAGTATTTGAAAATGAACGAGTTGAAGGGGCAAAAGGAAACTAAAACTGTTGTGATATACTTTTCTGTGAATCTATGCGCTCTCTACATAAATGAAGTGCATTCGAATTCACAAAAAGTCATATAAAAGTGGATTCGTGTACCTTTTTTTATACATTTTTGTAAGCCAAATTCCTCCACAATCGTAGAACACAACACATGTGACAGAAGAGTTTTTGTGATCGAATCCCCTGTACAACTTTTACTGGACGTAGATGCTTCCAAAAAATCAATTTTTCATAGTTTCCCATGTTTGTTTATCGATTAAATCTAAAATTACTCTGCTTCCAAGAAAGTCAACAGTTTAAATGTGTCAATGTTAAGAATTTTGGAGTGGAAAATTGGCCGAATAAACACACCTGGACGGATAATAGACGAGGCAGCTTTAGTCGTCGTGTCATTTGCTAAAAGCCTGACTTCCAACTATCTTAATTGATTTTTAGAACTTTTAAAACCATTTTGTCAATTCTTTCAGTGATCCTTTTGTGACCTGCTAATTCGGGAGGTAAAGCTTCACCTTTTTGTGTTAAAAGCACTTTTTTTTATCAAAAGCATGATTAAATGCACTGAGTAGACTGATGGATTCAATTTGGAAGCCATTTCCAACCTCAATCAGTCAAGGCCATATTTCATTTGGATCTTTTTTTGTTAATTACAGAATGTCCTTTTCAAAGAATGCTTCAAGGTTTGACTTTCTCGAGGATGACGCTGGAGACCCGTTCGAAACGGCTACAAAGAAGAACAAGAAAAAGAGTTCGAAATCAGGAGATAGTTCGCAAAAGAAGGATGGTAAAAAGGGGACATCGAATACGGATCGGAAGCAGGTACTTTAAATTATTCTCTGTCTGTCCATATTGCGTTAATTAAAATATTAAATGATTATTGTTTAGCTACAAAGTTTGGCGTTTGGAAGTGCATCTGAAGGAAAGAAAAAAATTAAAGGACCTTCCACAAGTAATAATCACCAACATCAAAATGGTAACAGCAGCAATAATAGCAACAGTTCTTCCTCTTCTTCCAAGGAACCTTGTCCAAATGGTGCTGAAGGAGTGAGCGGGGTGGCAGATCAGAATAATGGGAATTTACAAACTGATAAAAAGTTTTTGCAGAAGCCAAAGGGCATATCAGCGGCTCAGTGGGAGCAGTGGCAAAAACGTGATGCTGATGTAAATATATTCACAAGCACAATATACACCAATATTTACAATTTTAATTATACATATTGGATTAATAATGAGTGATCTATCCGTATTCAATTTTTTAAAAAAGATAGTGGATGAAACATACGTGTCAGATCTTCAAACAGCTTTACTGCAATCCAAATTAGAGTACGACACAGAGCTTAAGAATAAACCTCCTGGAAAAGGGAAAAAGAAAAAACCCGTGGCAGTATCTTTGACAGAGTTCAATGCAAGGTTAACTGAGGTAAGCAGTGTGCTTCTTCGGTTGAATTGGGTTGAAGTTCTTTCATTCTCAGTACTAATTGTAAACTAGTAAGCAAGGCAGAGTCGGGAGGAGGACCTGCACTATTAACCTTACCATTATTAATATACCAATTAAAAAGCTTTCAATAATTTAATGTATTAATGTTTAAATTGTTTAGGGTGTATCATCAAGTGGAGGCCAGAATGTGACGTTTACAGGGGGAAACAGTAGCCACCCCTTCAACTATCAGTCACAGCCTCAGGGACCTTATGACAATGATGAAGAGCTTGTGGAAAAATTTAGGCAAGAAGCAAGACTGGAGATTGAAAGAGAAAGGCAGTTGGCAATTGAACGACAATTGTTAATGAGTCGTCAACCACCACCCCCAATAGCGGTAAGCTTATATATTAAAGTAGCTATTTTTTCGTACCCAATTGGAAAAAATTTTCTCATCCACTAAACCCATAATAAAAATATCTATCTTCAGTTTTAAGCAGCATGACTGACATATGCTTCATGTTTTAATTTAGCGGCCAACACCAATTCATATTCCTTCCCCAGAAGCTGCCAGTGCATCATCAGGTAGTGTAGGACCCAATTCTACTTCAGAAGAGAAAGACCTGCTCATCAATAGTTTAACGGAAGAAAATGCACGTCTACGTGGCGATATAAGTTTCTTGAAGGAACGAGTTAAAGCTATTAACAATTACCTTCAGGCAGCACATGACGGTAAACCAAAACTGCTTTCTTATTTATGCCTTCAATTCTTATTCAATATTAATTTTAATATTTATCTTTCTATAGTGAAAGACAAGGCAAAGCTAATTTATGACTTGGAGACTATGACCAAGAGTAATTAACGATTTAAAAGAAGAGTTAAGTCAGGTGCTTTCTCAACTTGAACAGGAAAAATCCAGGGCAAGTGCTGCTATGCTGGAGTTGAGAAGGGTGTTGGAGGTAATATTTTTATTTGATGGCGTTTTGAATGCATTGATTAATTCAGTAAAAGTTACCTAATACTTATTTTTATTACTATCTGCTATAATGTTTTATTTGTGTAATTATATTTGTATAGAATCGTCGACGTACCACAACGGAAGGAAGTTCTTAAACTTGTTAAGACCATGTCATCAGATCAGATGTACTACGTATAGCTCATTAGTATGTCTTAATGTCACGTAGAAGTTCATCATCGTACTAATAATATCGTTCAGCGCTGATCTACTCAAAAACCGTTCTTCTCAAACAAATGCAATTAAGAATGATTTCTGATTTATTAACTATTATTTACTTGTTTCATAGAATACTTTATTGTAACTTATAAAAACCAGAGTCTCCTTTATATACTATTCAAAAATATTATTGTTACATAAACTTTTTTTTATTTTGTTTGTACATCTGTCAAAAATACTGCTAGTTGTTTATTTGACCTGAACGATGTAAATGGTATTTATTAAATTCGTATTACATTATTTGTATGATCACTTTGTTCAACCACGACCACACGCTTTTATGAATGACCCTTTCAACCTTGTGCAAATTATTTTTGTAAGTCCCTATAGTAAAAGTGAGTCCCTGAAATAAGCAATGAAATAAATTCCATCATCATTATTGTCGCTAGTCGTTTGATGGTCGAAAGCAGTTATTAATTTATGTATGCTCCAATTTAAAACTTTAGGTCGTTAATTCAATCGTTAGCAAACCGATGTGTTGACTGTTGTATTCACGATCAGTGATGAAAGTTGAGTGAGTTCGATTTTGTAACGTTATTTATGTAATATCTGCATGATCTGAAAAATAAGAAATCCGAACAAAGTATGTAAAAAGACCTAAATATTGACATGCAGTAATCAGCAATTAAGTATAAGTTGCAAATACTGATGAAACTGATATTTAAAGAAAATGGCAATAAAATTGGCGCTTTAATTAAAAAATATGAACATACAGGCCTAACATTTGTAGAAAGATGCATTGAACTATGATTAATAGTATTTAGGTAATGAAGGTCCAGAGCAATCAATCATTAATAATATTCTGATTATTTTTAAAATTTGTGATCAATCAAATTGATATAATGCCAAATCACATGAAAAATGAATTTTGCAGAAAAATCATTTAATATAAGCATACTGTAGTAGTTTATAAAAATTACGAAACTCCTTTAAGCATTATTGCGGTTTACATTATTATCAGTTAAATGATAGTGAAAAAATTCAAGTGGTTTATTTTTGAAGAATTCTTAATGCAAAAGTACGGGGTTTCTGGCTAAATTTGGAACTAAAAACTTTTGATCTTCATTGCATTTTTAGTGTTGAAAATTGACCAAAGTTAATTTGTTTGAAATTTTTCTGAAAACTTCATTATTTCGAATTTAAAAATGGCCGCATACAAACTGTTAAAAGGCAAGCTAATTTTACTTGCTCTAGGAGGGCTGATGCTGTTTGTGCAAATTCCTGAATCGAATGGACAAATTCAGCTTCGTACGTTAGAATACTTATATACTTGTTAATCAAACTTTTCATCTTGACAAAATAGACGGTCAGAATTACTGTATTAATTTTAAACAGCACCACTTGGCATTGATAGAGCAAGAATCAGCGTGTCAGGAATTTCTTCCGGAGCAATAATGGCTACCCAATACCACTTTGCACATTCGAGTGAGCTACTTGGTGCGGGAATATTTGCAGGAGGTGTGTTTTTTCATAATTTGGAATATAAGTTATTCCTTTTAAACTAATGGACCACCTAATATGTATATCATCTATATAATAGTTCCATATATGTGTGGTCACAACGGTCTTGCTGCAGCCACATTATGCATGTCTTCACCCGCCGCAATCAATGTTCCAGCACTAATCAATGAGGCTTCCAAATTGGAAAATCTTGGAGAAATTGATTCCACGTCAAACATTCGTGATACAAAAGTATACATTTTTCACGGCAGCAAGGATTCCACAGTGAAACCTGCTGCAGGCCCGAAAATACAGACCATGTATCAACACTATGGAGCAGATATCAAGACAGAATTTGAAATAGCTGCTGAGCATGGTCAAGTAATAATTATATAACCAAATATACATTATGATGATATTTCAAATGATTGAAACAAAACCCCTAAATTGCAAGCCAAAAATATTATAAAATAGCCCAGCCACAATTACGGGGCAGTTTGTGACCAAGACTCAAAGCATTTCGGCTTCATTAACAACTGTAGCTACAATGGAGCTTTTGAAATGCTTAATCATATTTATGGAGGAATTCTGCAGCGCCCTGACGAAGCAGTTCCATTAAATGGAGATCTTTCCACTTTTGACCAAACCGAATTCTTTAATTTCGCTCCTAGTTTAAGTAGTATGGACACTACTGGTTTCATTTACATTCCAAGTGGTTGCAAAAATGGAGAAAAGAGTTGTTCTTTGCATATTGCTTATCATGGTTGTCACCAACAAAGGTATTTTATAAAAAAAGTACAAATTATAATTCAATTTTCGTAAACTCTTATATGTACTAAAATGTAAAAGATGTAAGGACTGCTTGTTTTTTTGCAACAAAAAGAGGGTTGATTGGCGACACTTTTCCCACTAAATACTGGTTACCTGGAAGTAGCAGAGCTGAATGACATTGTTATCCTGTTTCCACAAACAATTTCTACCCTTTCCAATCCAAATGGATGCTGGGACTGGTGGTAGGTTTAAAATATTACGCAAGTTGAGACATCCATGTCATGTTCAACTTTTTAATTTCTTTTATACTTACTTTGCAGGGGCTATTTGAACATTTACTTCCGTAAGTACAATTACTTCCTCAAATAAATGCCAATAATTTATTTTTTGCTTATTATTCATCCGGATTACAGGTAATCCGGATGAATAATAAGACATCGAACACATCAAAAACCAAGGTCTTGATTTTTGATGTGTTCGATGTCTGCTTTATTGACTGTTTATTAGCAGCTTCTTACTTTAGAAAGCAAAGTTTTTGCAGTTCCGTTGTCCGTTTGCCACGGATTGATTGAACATGCATCGTTCTTTTAAAAGTACAACAATATTTAATGTGTTTTGCAAAAAATCTGATGAAAGGCTTTTGCAAAATTCACGTACGATTGTATCATTTTACCCCGCACCAGACTGAACAAGTCTATATCTTTTTTATTCAAAATGCAAATAATATTATTATATGCAAATTGTTGTTGAATAAGGGGTTTACAAATCCTTATATTATGCTCTGCTGCTTTCACTTTTCCTGTGTCATTATTACTTTTGTTATTCATGCACTCCAGAATTTCAAAATTCATCTCATTACGTAATCATTTTGCGACAGTAAGAATTATGTTACATGTGTGAATAAGTAAAAATTTGAGTGTCTCCTATTCCATAAGAAAGCTTTTAGGAAAATAAAAAATCACTTTTAGCATTTCCATTTAAGAGAGGGAAGTATATTTACAATCTTTTATCTTCAACTTAACATACTAAACTGTCACTTCCCGGGTTTAGAGATAAAATGCATGAATCGCTTAAATAGAAATCCACTTCAGAAACCAGTTGTAGGAATTTTTAAAAGTGGGAACGGAGAAAGTGAATAGTTTAAACTCGAAACCAACAATAATAATAATTCCATTGCATAGATAGTATTGTTGATCGCGTATACCTCTTTTATAACGCCACCAGCAAAATACTCAACACCGAACCATTTTTCTACCATTACCATAATAATCATTATCATAATCATAATCATAAATGAATATTTGAGATAAGCGTTAGAGGAAAAGAAGAAGGGAGAGAGTTAAAGATGAATAAAAACTGAGGCAAAGATGGGGGAGATAAAGATAAATATACACAAAATTGTTATTTTTAGGGTTGGTAAGTTTTTAAGAGCAGAAAAGAACCTCTTTCTTTCAGTGTGCATTTATCAGCCGAGATTGTTAGCAAAGCTATAGAATACTAAAGTAGGAAAAATGAAAAATGGTTAAATTGAATTTGGCCATAGGTATTATTGCATAATGAGCTTAGAAAGTAAAAGTAAATCCAAACAAGTAAGAATGTTGCTTAAAATATATCATTTTTATGCACAACTAGAAAAAAGGTTGTGAATTTAGGAATTCATTTGGAGAAAGTTGATTATTGGAAACCAAAAGTAAACAATTAGGCATTCGATAAGATTTACAGGTTTCTAATACAAAGGCACAAAATATCGTATTTTGTTGGTCCCACATTATCATCATTATCATTTGCTATGAACTCACCGCTGATACATGCCCATTTTTCAAATCTTTTGAATCATCTTTAAAGTATGCGTTTTTTGCGTTTTTATTTCTCTTCTTACGATTAGAGAGAAAAGTGGTTGAAAAAACTTCCTTTTTGTATTGTTTCCTGTCACTCTTTCTTGTTATCTCGCTCAGGAAAGATTCTGTTAAGATTCAATTTAGCAAAAAAGGATTGTATATTTTACTTAAAAAGTAAACTTTTATTAAATACGGTCTCAACTATTATAACAAAATTTTCTTCCCTTCATTTCAGTTATTATACTTCAGTTCCCTTCGCTCTTTTATCCAAAGGAAAAAGTTCATATCATAATGACGGTAGCAACGGGAATGATGACGACGGCATGGATGATAAAGATATTTATCAAAAGAAATTGCATTGAAATAGAGGACGCTTTACGTTATTATTACACGTTATATACTTTAAGCTTAAACTCGCCGTTTTTTATTTAGTTGAAACAAACAAAAGGAGTAAGAACAACAAAAATGAAAAGTTTTAGTAAAAAAGCACGGTCTCAAGTGGCTAGGATACGACAGGCAGTAGCACTGGAGCAGATATAATAATAAAAGAATGAATCCTTTTTCGCTACTTAAGTTAAATAGAAGGGAGAAAACAAAAAAAGAAAGTTGTTTAAGAAGTAAACTGCTTTTTCTTCTTCTTGGTTTGGGTACGCAGAGGAACTTGAATAGGAGCAACAATAACAGCAAAACATAAATACTTTCAGTGAATTTCAATAGGATAAACGATGATGGCGATGTAGATGGTGATGATTCTGATGATGGCTCGTGTTGTTGTTGTTGCTGGTTAGATAAGGATGAGCAGGAAGATAGAGGATGCACTGGTGGCAACAAAACAGGAGCCGAGCAATAATACAATTTTTTCACAACGAGTTTTTTTATTTTCCCATCCCCAACTTCTCTACTCCTTCATCCTCCGCATAATGTGCAATACTTTCCACATCAGTTCACTTTATCCCTTTTTGAAGAGAGATAAATACTTTCAGTGAATTTCAATAGGATAAACGATGATGGCGATGTAGATGGTGATGATTCTGATGATGGCTCGTGTTGTTGTTGTTGCTGGTTAGATAAGGATGAGCAGGAGGATGCACTGGTGGCAACAAAACAGGAGCCGAGCAATAATACAATTTTTTTCACAACGAGTTTTTTTTTATTTTCCCATCCCCAACTTCTCTACTCCTTCATCCTCCGCATAATGTGCAATACTTTCCACATCAGTTCACTTTATCCCTTTTTGAAGAGAGAGAGAAAGAGAAAAAGGGAACATTTTGGAAAACAGCGGGGCATCCTCAAGAGAACTTTCACTTAAGAAACAGCAACAGAAGAGGAAGAAGATGAAAAAAGCAAAATATAAAAAATATGTACATTTTTTCTTTAAAGATTTTTTTCTATTCTTTTTTCCTACTTCTTGTTCCTGGATGTGCCTGCTTTTCCTTTTTATGGCTCTTCATGGAGGAAAATAAAATAAAAATAAATATATAAAATGAAAGCTTGCTCGTTCTATATAAATCTGATTCTGTAGCAGCAATAAGGGTTGCGATAGGATAGAAAAGTGGAATAAGAAGGATATTCTTTATTATAAGTTAAGTAGTGCAGAAGTGGCAGGCATATGAAGAATAAGAAAAAAGATGGTATAATGGGATATCTAAGATATTTTGGATCTTGACGCAATTGTTGTGGGTTTAAAAGGAAGAAAAGGGAAAAGTCGTCGTCATCTTTTTAAAATGTGGAAAGCTTTCTTTAGTCCTTTTTTCTTTTAAAAAATGGTAGCGTTCACTGACATGACGATGATGATTTGCCAAAGGATGAGGACTGCTGTAAGCTGTGGTTGTTGTTATGTAATAAAACGGAGGTAGTTTTTTGTATTGTGTTCTGTATTTTGATTGTGACTGGTGTGGGGTTGGTTGGTGGAGTTTGCGGTGATAGTTGAGGTGGTACATCAAAACGTGAACTCCATTGTAGTACAAATGGCGCTCCACTCCCTCTCTTCCTTCCAAATACTTTTTACTTGTAATGCAAATGATGATGATGATGGAACTTTGTTTGGTTCCCTGCTTTTTACTTACTTACCTTTTTTATAAGAAAATAATAATAATAAAAAAGGTTTACATAATATTTTTAAGTGGAAAGGAGAAAAGTGAAAAGGAAATTGGTTCCCTGCTTTTTACTTACTTACCTTTTTTATAAGAAAATAATAATAATAAAAAAGGTTTACATAATATTTTTAAGTGGAAAGGAGAAAAGTGAAAAAGGAAAAAATTTCTCGAAATATTTTTCAGAATTTATTTAGCTTGTTATTTTAATGTACTTATGCATTATAAAAATATATATTTATGAAATTGTCGCGATTATTTTGTATTGCTTTAAAGATGATGGTGGTGGCGAGGTGAGTTCTCTGTTGAATTGAAGGGGTTGGCATCATCGTAGATAGAAAACGGAATACGATGATGATGAGAGTGAATAAAAATGGGAACGGTGTTTGAGAAAATTTGGATTTTGGACGAGACTAGGCATAATTTCTTGGAACTGCTGTTGCTGGTTTTAAAGAGCAGTGAAGCGGTTAAAGTGGGGAGCGAGATGAGTGATAAAGGGAGGAAAAAGGTGGTGGAGGACTTGTTGGGGCATTGCATAAGTATAATATTATTCCAATATGTATATTACTACGGAAATGGAGAGGAAAAAGAGATCGTAAAACAGAATGACAAGATTTAAACTATGCTTACAGATTCTTATGCTGAAGCTGAAATGAAAAAAAATTATTTAGATTTTTTGGCCATGTCAGAAGCTTTGTTGCTTTTTTTGCTTTACGTTGGTCTCAAACCGATTCTGAAGCCAAGTATCATCAGTTTTAAATGTTTGCCGTGACGTATCGTAATGGTGATGGTGGGTTTTGATTATGAGCATTATTTTATACAGGTATTTACCTTATTTCCCTTTTTAAAATGCTTATTTGTAATCGGTTCGTTAAACATTTTTGTCGGAAGTTGAGAAATCCCATTCTACACAAAACCTTTAAAATATTGTTTTGAGAAAAAAGGAATTAAGAATCAATTTCGATTTAGCCTAAAGTATTATACCTAGAATAATTATACATCCAACGCATCTTTCTCCCCAAAAGCGTTTACATTCAGGCTGCAATTTGATTTTTTAAATCGGCCAGCACAATTTTACATTTGTGATAATGCGACAATCAACTCTAATTACTCTGACAAAGCTTAATTACTAATTTTACTAACGTTATTTTATGTTTCATGTGTTCCAGCTACCAAGATGGGGAACCAGATTTTGGCAACTTACCGCATGATGACAAGGCTTATGAGTAGTGGATAAACAAAGACGGGTACCAATGACTAATTATATTTACAGTGTGGACTACTACTTTTTAACAAAATTGAAACCAACGAAATTTTCAAGAATTTAATAATAATTTTGGTTTATAATAATAATAAAAATGGAATATATTTTTGCTCAAATTTGAAAAATATTTTTAATTCAACTTCCGATTTTTGCTGCGCTGCAATATAAAACAAGTTTATGGTAGAAATGCTCATCATTGCTGTACATTATGTTGCTAAAATCCTTCCATTCTTGCTATCATCATTTCCTTCACAAATGATCTTTTGAAAATAAAACCAAATGAAAGTCAACGTTAAGTAAAACTATTTCACTTTTTTCTTCTCCCCAATTTGATAATCTTTTCATTGCATATCATTATTTTTGCTCTTTGCTGTATTGTACAGGTTCGAAGAATAGTTACCTCCTCAGGGTTTTAACACTCCTTTTGTCATTTTACATAATAATGTAATAATCATCCACAGAAGAATCACAACTGCCACCGTCGAATAAAAAGAGAGAATGACGTCTTTGTAGCTTTAGTTAGGTTTGAAGTAGCTCGTTATTCCCTCCCGGTGATTCCTGATAAAAATTGGATGGAGAAAGCAGAGGTTTGCATGAACAATATAGAATACCTTCATTTTAATGTTTCTTTAAACTAATAATAACTAAAACTTTTTTTGGAAAGAACATAAAAATTTCATTTTGTAAACAAAAGTGGGAATGATGATTATTAAGTTGGCAGGGGTTTTTAATATCGAAAGAAATATACTAGAGCTAAAAGCATAACAAGCAAAGTTGGAAAAATGATATATATTTGAAACCTTATCCTGTTACATCAATAAGAATGATTGTGGTTTTTATAAAAGTGCATTAGAAACAAAGTTGATTCAATGTAAGTTAAGAATAATAATAAAATCGCGCTTAATATGGAACTATTTTTCTCTATTTGTATAATTCTATACGGACAAATTGATGCATAAATGTTTTTCTCAAGTTCTCTCCAAGAACTTGAAATAATGGAGTAGGTGAAATGAGGAATATAATAGGAATAAAAACAGATTTGTTAAAAATACGAAACTTGTTAAGTGTATGTTCATTCTACTTTAGCGTTTTTATTTAAACAGAATAAATTCACTTCACTTATTCCAATCTCAAACCGCTCCTACTTTTTGTTACTGCTTTTTCCAATGAAAATGAAGAAAAGAAAGCGGAAAGTTAAGAACCACCTTCAGGAAATAAGAATTTAGGATAAGGAGATGCAGACAGCAAAAAATATTCTCCAAGGACTCTTTCTTTCTTTTCACCTGTTCACCCGGCTATACAGGTTTATAAACACGCATACAGAAGTTTAATAGAAATTTATTTGTGAGATTTGAGATTTTTAGAGGATTAAATAAGAATGACGATGATTATGACTATGAGGAGGAGAAACGAATTAAGCAAAAAATAAAACGAAAGAAAGTCTCCTATCTTGATGAGTTTGATTTGAAGTGAAACGACAAAAAATGAAGCTATAAAAAGTTTTTTTGGCTTGGCAGCGGCTTTTAATTCCCTTTTTATATAATAAAGGAATAAATTCTCCGTGAGTGACTTGGGTTTCCAGCTATTCCAGTAATTTAAGTTTTCTGGAGGCAGTTAAGGTAGAATGGTAGTAAGAAAAGAATGGAATAAAAAGTTTGATGATGTGATTTGATGAGGAGCACGCCAAGCAAATGCATCACAAAGAAGCCGAGAAAGATTGAGAAATTACAAGTCAGTCTCATTCTTAAAAAACATTAAAAAAACTGTTGAGAGAAAATGTTCATTTTATTAAGGAACTAACTAAGCTAGTGAGAAGGAGAGAAGATGATGGTGAAGCATTCTTTTTAGTAATAAGCATTAGACTTCTTTAAAAATATCTTTATTCGTTTTTTTCTCGTCACCGAAAGGTTTAAGCCAAATCATAGCAGAAAAAGAGAAAAGTGGAAGGGGAAAAGAAAAATGAATCAAAATAAGAGAGAATGAGAAAGAAAAGGAATTAGAAAATTGGAATTAAAATGAGGAGTGGATTCATACCAGATGTGGCTTCCTTCCTTACTCCTTCCTTCTTCCTTCCTTTTACTTTCATTTTCTATACTTATAGAAACTTTTAATAGGATGATGATGAAGAATAAGTAAAAAATTCGTGGGCTTCTTTCAAGCTTTGACAAAAAATGATGAAGTTTATATGAAAATATACACACTTGGGTTGAGTTTATTCTCATAAACCACAGCAGTTTTCTATCACGAACGTCTTGTCTTTGAAGATGGTTTAAGGAAAAGAAGAAGATTCATTAAGAAACTATTTTCTAAAATGAGTGAAAGAAAGAAAGCGTTAAAAGCTGAGATACAAGAATAGGGAAACGATGAATAGAATCATAAGTAAGGATGACGAAAAGATAAGGACATTTTTTTCTAGTGGAAAAATAAAACAAGCTCCATTTAACACGAAACTTGGGAAAGGGAATTAAATAGAGGTTTCCTGGAATTTATTATTAAGTATTATTGGATGGAGGAAAACTGAATAAGCATCTTTTACTGGAAAATGAATGAGAGTCAAATTGGGCTTCAGTCAACAGCCCGCGTCTTTAGTGATCAGAGAGGATCGACAAGTTTAGAAGCATTGAAGTTGATGTTCCCGTTCCTTTTGAAAAACGTAATCAAAATCTTATGAACTTTTAATGAAAAGGGGAAATTACAAAGTAGAATAAAATAAATGACAAATTCTTAATAAAAACGAGTCGAACTATTACTCCTGGTTTTGCTTATTTTCTTTTGGAAAATTAGACAAAACACAAACTTTGGTTTCTTTTACTCATTATCATCAATGAAATAAATTAAAGTATAAAGCTGGGACTTGAATGGTTGTGTAAAATGATAATTTAATTGTTTTGCATAACGTCAAATCTTTATTTGATTTTTTGCTTTTTGAAAAAAGATTGGTTGATTACAAAGTGAAAGTAAAGAGATAAAGATGTCATACCAAAAAAGAGTGAAAGCACAAATTAATTTTTACTTAATTTGCCGCAATATTATGCTGGTGAAAAGGGAGCCTTGAATCTAATTTATGTATGATATTTTTATGCATGAATCTTTCTCTTGTTTTTGAATCGTTGCTGTTTATTTTCATTTTCTCTAATTCCCATGATCATATGTATGGTATATCCACATTCAGAACATCCGTCATTGTGTACCGATTCTAACTCTCTCATTGTAATCATAATAATTACTTGTAATGATGATACGTACTTTTTATTCTCTAAAGCCAACTGCTTTTCACATGCATTAATTTTCACTTTAATTCAAAACTGACAATACTGATGAACAATCACTCATCATTTCTACGCATGTTTTCATTTCCACTTATATCTTGATGGTGAGCTTGGAGCAATTTCCAAATTCTTGTAATTGATAATCCTTCTTTATCTGAAATATGTGGGTGGCAAATGAAAAATATAAATAATTCCACTTGAATTCAACATAAAAAACCTTCAACAATACTTGGAAATTTTCTAGTCTAAAAATGTACATGAAATACCTACACAATGACGATAATTTTAATCATGTACCGGATTTCCATTTGTTTATAATATACATATGTGTTATATATATTTTTTCCTCTATAAAAATAATCATCGCAATTTAAAAAATTGCAATTATAAATCTGTTCTGATGTTGTTGTGGAAGAAAAGAGAACAAGGTACTTATTCATTCCGTGGAAAGCAGTTTCCGTAAAAATAATTGCTCTTGCTGTTCCGCGACCGGGATTCTCGTATGAAAATGAAATGAGAGAGAAGCTACCTCATTCTTTCATTCTCTCATCCCTTATTCTATTGCTTCCCGCAGCAGGCTGACGTAATAACAGCAGCACTCTGAAAATAATCACTAATTATCTCATTCCCCATTAGCAGCTCTCTTACTACAATTACTTTTACAAAAAAATACATCTTCTTTTTCTTAATAGTCCCCATCTTTCTCATTTTCATCTTCCTCATTTTACTATATAAGCTTTTACTACTTCAAATTACAATTAAGCCAACTTTTTTCTCCAAGCGAAAGTAAATTCAGCAGAAAAAGCTAAGAAAATAAAAAGTAAAATCCAGTTTTATAATAAGAATGATGATGATGATGATGAGAAAGATGATGCTGGCAACTGGCATGATGATGGGAAGACAAAAAATCTTATTTTACTCCTTCTTTAGAAATTCAGTTAAAAATGCTTAAAAAATAAATAGAAAAAAGGAAACAGTCTATAAAAAGGATAAGTAAGCTTGGCAGAGTTTAAGAGAACAAGAGAAGGGAAAACGGAGACAAACGAAGCTAATGTCTTG
>JAANSO010001256.1:0-18279 GCA_036507315.1 Lepidocyrtus fimetarius | reverse complement strand
TTAACTATTCATTTAACAAGAAAAACAACTAAAATTCTATGGGCACTTTAAATATTTTCATAAAATTCATATAACATGTAGAAATAATCTTCCATTCAAACCCATACAAAATCTTAAAAACTAATTCATATAAAGTGAAAATATATACAAATAAAACTTAACATACTGATAATAGAAATTAAGGGCATGTAAATGTATAATTGAGTTTGTTATGCTGTAATCAACTTAATCTTTCAAAGTAAACATGTTATTCAAGGAATATTAGAGTGATTGATTTGAAGTAGCAAATGTTGTATTCAATGATTTAAAATTGCAAAAAGTATACAATATTTTTTAAAACCCTGTGTTTAAATGTTTAACTGCAAACATCTTGTAGTTTCTGAATTTTTTACAATTTCTAACTTTATAACCTTCCTGCATGCTAATGTCTTTTAATAAATTTTCTCTGTTGTAATTATTCATTAGCTCATTGCTGTTATTATGCTGACATGCACAAATCTTGACTCGACTTGCAAGTTATTTCATAAACCAGTATGGTATTAAAGAAAGATGAGGAATGAGGGGTTGATTATCATAATCATGGAGAGTTGCATCATTATCATTATAATTAAGTGCCTACATACATTATCCAACCTTTTCTGCAAAAAAAGGGAAAAGTCTTTACAATATTTTTCTAAAAATTTATCTTCCTCAAATCACGGTTTACAGAATGTTAATATTTAATCGCTTTAAAATTATAGCGTTATATAAATTCAAAATTATTAAATTTTTAACAATTGTGTGGAAACTTCCCCTAAAATTGCAATTTAATGTAAATCTAATCGTAAGTAAGTGCTAATTTGTTTATTTAAAAGCAAATCTCTGTTTTAAAATTGAACTGCCGATCCCGTATTTTTTAGTGTAAATTAATTATAATATACAGAGATGGGGCATTTGAAAGAAGCTAATAACTTCAAGAAATATCTCATTACGAAATAATGTTTCATTGAAGCAAAATCATGCCAGTTTGTAAAAAGGCTTTGAAAAAAGTTCTGAAGAATCTGACGAATAAGCTCATAAATTCTCTGAAAAATAAAACCGACCAGCGCTTTTCATACAAACGATAAACAATGTGAAATAGTCAATTAAAAGTGAATTTAAATCAAGAACTCACCATTTAAAGTATCCGACCGGTTTTTGTCAATAAAGTGAATTGATCTTTGCAAAATGTTTACATGTAGTTTCATAGAATGCAACACGCCCTGTAAAAGCAGTTTGCAAGGTATTCCGTTCATAAACACGCTCATTTGTTAAAACCCGAGCGTATTCTTCATTTTAATTGCCAGCAAAACGTTCAAAACTATTTCTTTTAGAGATAAATCTAATAAAAATGGCAATTTTCATAAAAACCCGATACTTAATAATGGACAAGTTTCTTCGTGATCCAGTTCACTATGAAATCCAAAAATGTTTTTAATGTGAAATTAAAGAGAGAAATGTGGGCTTGGTCCAATGATCTGTTGACATTGCAATTAGATCTGTAATTTTTAAATCTCATCCGCCAAAGGAATGACGGCAGACGTTCAAAAGTATTTTAAATTTCGTATCCAGATCACGTCGATCACGTAAAAATTTTACGAAGAAAATAAGATTTGAAATTATGAGAGGTTCAAAATAAGCCTTCAATTAAGAAGATGATCATTGTGATGATGCAATATTAATTATTCACAAGCCGGGATCAACCTTTATGATAAGTACTTTTTCACATTATAAATTAGCTCGAAATGTAGTCCCCTAGGGAGAAAGAAAATTATGCTTGCTACTTTGCATAAAACATTCGCTATGTTTTATAATTATAGTATTGGAATAAACTGATGATGGGGAAAATGTATGGATTTGAATATTTAATTCAAGCCATTTTATTATTGCATTCATCATCCTAAATTTAGGATTTGAATTGATTACAAGTTTGGTAATAACAGAGTAAATAGTGACCGTTTGCAAGATTATCATCATCTCAATAAAATATAAAAACGGGTAACTAAAATGATATTTAAGCTTTTATTACTCATTCTTATGCAAGAAAAGTGCAAAAAATCCGTAAGAAGAAATTTTTCATAAAATATGTTACAGGAATTGCAAATAAATAAAGTATCAGGCATCCTCCTCTTCTCATTCTTATAAGTACAGAGGTAGACAGGTGAATATTTTTTTAAACAGAGAATTCAGCCGTTGGCAAACAGCTAATCAAGCTAAGCGTCCATCTCCCTCTCACTTGCATTGATCTTCTTACTTGCTCTTGCATCTTGTCATCCAAATTTGAGAAAAAACGGAAAAATCGAAAACTTTAAATTATTTTGTTGTTCAACTAATATATTTGCGTATACAAGAGCTGATAAATCTATGTTTTTTGTTAAATTTAAACTTAATATTTCCTTTAGCAGCGCATTAGCGTACAGTACAAACTTCAATTTTTAACCCTTTAAACTTTTTAATCTTTACTTAAGTTTGCTCAAATTCAAAACGTGCGTTATCCTCCTAACATTTAGCTAATGGCTAGTTGATACTTATTAAAAAATGTACTTAATTTAGGGTAAGATATTTTCCGTAGAATATGCAAGATATTTTTATTTATACCATCGATCATCAACCGGTCTTTTGTCCAAAAAGAATCAATCTTTTTCCCATTTGTTGATAAATACGCTTGTAAGAGGAAACCAGGTAGGTTTGAGCATCGTCATGGTCATCAACAAGAAATATCTTGATGGGTTTAAATTATGAGACGCCCGCAGCGATTCTTTTGAAACTTGTGAAAAACTGGATATTCAAAACAAAAAGGAAAATATTCTTTTTTATTCTTCATTATACCTTGTAAATTTACTCTACCGACAATTCCACAAAAACAAACAGAGAATGTTATAAAAGCTGTTAAAATTGCAAGGAAAGAATAAATTTTATTTTATTGCATTTTCCTTCAGTACACAATCCATTTAAATGCCGATTTCTAACTTTCCTCGTTAAAAATTACCAAATATTAGGTTTTTCTAACAAGTCATTATTAGGATTGTTAATGATGATGAGGAAGATAATTAAGACAGGCTCCCTGCTTCTGCTCTTAACAATTTGTGTTGGATACCTGCAAAGAGTTTTTCCTGCAAATTTTTTCCATCGGTCAAATAGTGAAATACAAAAAGTTGTATAAATTCCAAAGGAAGAACATGTCGACAGATTTTTCCACTTTCCATCTCGGGTTTCCTCTTATACAGAGATTCAGGTTTCTTTTAATGTTTTGAGACTGAAAATTGCATATACCTGTGCACACGTCGTTAAGACTTAAACTAAAATGCATTTACTGGCAGTTAAACAATGTGTGTTTTAAATATGAATATAATTGCAATTATTTGGGCTTTTATATAATCTGCTATAAAAAAGTTGAATCTAATTTAGATAATAAATTCATAAAATATATCATAAAATATATTTTTGAAAAGAGCTTAAATTAACCAATTATGAAATCTGCACTTGGCAAGATAAATTTCTAAAACATTGTTTATTTCTGTATTTGTCTTCATTTGGTACATTAATCATCTAAAGTGAATTGAAATCTATTTTTATCAAGTAAAAAATGTGAAACGCATCGGGTGGTAGCAGAGAAATTAAAAGAAAAGTTAAAAAAGGTAAAAAGTACGTTTTTTAACTTTTGGAATCCTATTTTTGCACATTTGTTCCGAACCTTGTGAAAAGCAACCTCCAAATAAAAACTTTAACAAAAGAGTTGAACGTGGAAGAAAAGTTTGGAAAAAGTTTGTTCAAAATCAATGAGCATTGTTTGTCCGAAGAGAATACCTGAAATCACTATTCAACACATTTTTATCCTAGCTGCGTATTGTCACATCATTATAAAGCCATTCTCGCAAAAAAATAAAGTTTATCCAGTTTTTTTAGATTTCCGCATGGAAAATCGAATGAACCTTGCCAAAGACTTTAAAAGTTTTCGTGTAAAAATGCTTTTTCAGTTGACTTTAGAGCGTACCTGCTTATTTAGAGTTTTTGACTGCGTTTGTCCGTCTGTGACCAGCAAAAAGAGGGGTTTATTTCCACTTTTTATTCTCACATTGTGTGCGAGCAAAAAACACACAAAGAAAATAATTCTTGTTTTTGTATCCTCCTCATCTTCGACTCAACTTCATCGCCAACTCACAAACCTTTCTTTTCAATCCCATTTTTGCTCACTTCTTTTATTCTTCCATTTCCTCTGACTGAAAACTTTTTGCAGAGTCCGCTCCGCACTCAGGTTTTTCCTGAATTGAAAAGTTCAAACTTTTCTATTTTCATCAGATAATTAATTGCCTTTGCTTTCGGCTAATTAAAACTTTTACACAGCCGACCGACACACAATAAGCACTGCTTGTTTTTAACAACAACCAACTCACATAACAAGTATCACTGTTTCATATACCAGACAGAAACTGTACCTGATGTAATGATAAAGGTCAAGAAAAAATAATGATGAGGATATTAAGTTTTGTAATTTTACCAACTATTGAAACAACTTGTTCCATTATTGCCACGCACACATTACTAATTCCCTAAAAGACGGAATTGAAACTAGCCTGTTTCTCTCTAGTCCGTGGTGTCAATGTTTCTAACGCTTTTATATTTTTACAACCTTGTTTCAATATTCACGTATTGTGTACAAGCGGCAATTAGGAATATTCAAGGTAACTACAACGACGAGTTAGATGAGTATTATAGTCAGTTTATCATGCATTTATGCGTATTGAAATAATTGGGAGCGAATTGCGTGTGTGTGGATTGAGACATAAAGTACGATTAAACTCTTATTCTTCAACTCATTCATCATTCGTACATAATCATAATCAATAATATACAATATAGATATATATTTACAAAGCATAGCTTCCTATGCGACTCTCCCCTCTCCGAACAAAAAGCTCGGGAAGGAGAGATGAGAAAAGACAAGAAACCCTCCCACGCAATACAGCGTAATTGGAAGTTTTTCATGTCCTTCCTTTACATGTAATTCTAACTAATCACTTTTACATACGCATTCATATTAATATATACATATGGCATATTTTGTATTTTTGTGTGTGTAAATCTTTATGTGCAATACGAGTACATTTTTTAAGGCGTTGTCTAAAATATTTTTACAAAAGTTGATACAGATTATTTGTGAAAAGAGCACAATTTTTTAAAAACTATTTTAATTATTAGTTAGCAATAAATAATATCTTAAATAAATGGAGCGAATTAATGACAGTGATTTGATACATCATGAGGCTTTGGAAGATAATTGTGTTGATGATAGTGATGGTGTGGAGGATGACAATTCAGAAGATGAGGAGGAGGGCGGACACCCTTCCCCCTCCAATTTTAATGAAGAAGAATATGCGTATGAAGATTCCCTAATGTTTGATNGTATGAAGATTCCCTAATGTTTGATTCTAGTGTGGAGGAGTGTAAGGATGAAATGTAAGTTTTTGTTTGAATTGTTTAATTTCCTTTAAAATAAGCCCAATAATTTTTTTAAAAAATTTTATGTGCAGTTTTTATGTGTGAATTTTTTGTGTTGTTGAAGGGCTAATCGGTGTGTAAATCTGTATAAGTGCCAATTATGCCAGAGGATGCCACTTTATCATCTACAATACCGAATTTATTCTGTGTCTTGTTATGTAAGGCATCTAATGTGTGTCTAATGTTATTTTGTCACGTATAAACTAAAAAGAGCGAGTAATGATTTTCCGTGTCTAGTGTGTTTAAAAACAGGTAGAAAAACTAAAGGTGAGAATATACTTAAGTGGCACCGGGTTCCAAAGTTGGAGCTAGATTATATGCAGCAAAAATTTTGTGAAAGAATGAAAAAGAAACGCTCTGATAGAGCAAAAAATAGGAAAAAGCGTAGTTTTTGCCACATCAGTGTTCTAGAAGATTACGAGAAAGATTTAATTGAAGAACAAAAGGAGATCCAGTCAAAAAAGAGAAAGTTGCATGAATTGAAGGAAGACCAATTGACGGACTATCTTGATTTAAGAGTAAGCTTGTTAAGTTTAATTTTTTAATTTTAAAAATATTTGAGAGTAATACCATTTTCATCGACTAATTTTTTAATAATGTTTTTAACTAATAAATTTGTTGTTACTTTTAAAATTTTATTAATTTCTTTTATAATTAAACTTATGCTGTTTTTCTTATCGCATAGGAAGAAGAAAGAAGATGGAAGGAGTACTATGATGAGGTATATAGAGAAGCTTACGAAAAAAAGTGAGAATTTTTTAGTGATTGTTTTAATGTGTTTTTTCTTTAAAAAAGTTGCAAAATATATAAGTGGTTGTTCATAATTTTGTTTTTACAGGATTTTTCATAAATGTGAAATATGTGATGCCGAAAATAAGAATAAATGGTCAAAAAAGAGGCACATGGAAAAAGAACATACCGGATTGACGTTACATAAGTGTTTAATCGAAGCGTGTACCTATCAATATGAGAGTTATTCTAATGATACACGGAGGATGAAGCTGCATCGATGTCCTAAGCGGATCTCGGATTTTCATTGTGAAGATTGCAATAAAAGTTTTTGTAACCGGAAAAGTTTGAAAAGGCATTTGAAGACCTGCAGGTATTTGACTGTCATTAATCCACTCCTTTTTATAGTCCTAATTTAAACAAAACAAAAACAAATATTCATTAGTTATATAATAAATACACTAAAACTAACTAACAAGATTAGTATATATATCTAAAACAATTTCTACTTAAGGTATTCATGCATGAATATATTTATATTTAAAAAAAACTTAGCTTTTAGGTGGTGCTGATGTTATTTGTAATGAGGCGGAGCTTCCTTGGATAGAGTTGAGCGATGTAACAGGCAGAGCTCGTCTTTGGATGTGATTTCCCATAAGTAAGTAAAGTTGCGGTGAATTGTACCCCTTTGAATAAATGATAGCAGCGCACCTCTATTCTTAAAGTTTTTGTGAATCTCCTTCCTTTATCCATTTAATAAGCAAAGTAAGGCAGTTTTCATACATTCACAATCACATTTATTCGTTTTATTTACAGTTTTGTGGACTTCCTTGATTTGAACCGAGTCGTGAACCATTTCTTTCCGTTTTTAAAGTTTAATAATAATAAAATTGTCTATATTTATTATATTCTCTTAACTGTTTGCAGTAATTTGCAGTATGGCCAAAGAAGAAGCAGAATTCACACCTCGTGTTGGCTAGTTTTTGGCACTTCCTCACTCGATGATTACGGGAACCGCAAAATGAACAAGGTCCGCGGTGTCTCACCTGTGTTGCTTTATTATAGTGTTTTTTATTCTGGAACTGGACAGGTGGTTCTTGGAATGGCAACATGTTCACTCTTACTGGACTGGGCACCGTTATGTTAAATATTGGAGACTCAGCATTGTCAATATTTTCAAGTTCGTTAATTATGGCGGAGTCATCCGAATCGTCGTTATTATTATTAATTACAGGTGCGGCAGAGGCCGCGATAGGGCAGTCGGTGAAATGATGACCGCTGGTTTGGCAATTTGAACAGAACAACTGTTCACTGGAGGAAGATGCCAACGGGTTGATGATTGTTCTCACCAACGGAATCTCAGGTGAGTTGGCAACGCCCAATCTGCATGCTATACCGTTTGTATGTGAATTAGAACCACACGAGTAGCATGGAAGCTTAAATGTAAAGTTTTTCACTGGTTGTGATTGTTTATCTTTTATTTTCTTAGTGATATCGTTGTTTAGGAAGAAGTTAGACAGTGCTGAAGAGGATGAAGAACAATTCTCTCCCCTTTTCTCTAGTTCGGTTTCAATAAAAGCCAGGATGTGTTTTAAATTATCCGTTAATGTTCGAAGATCGTCGTACACCTCATAACCGTTGGGTAATGAAATTGCCATGAAGATAGAAACCAGGGTCGGAAGCATCTCCAAGAACTTGCTAATTGCTCGTTGCGCAATTACAAGCGATGACGTTGAAGCTTTAAGTGAGTCCATCTTTACTATTTTACAGTTTTTAGTAATTATAAGAGGGTCATATGGCGATATAGTTCAGTTTTGTAGTAGGTTAATATTAAGTCTTTATGATAATAATAGCTTTATTAATAAAGTTACCTTTTTTGACTCCTTACGTCACTCACTTCAATTTTAACTTAAATTCACTTAAACTTAAGAAAATGTGAATTTATATACACTTTTTACACAAGATGCTTCCAGACACCTTTTGATAGCTTTTAACTAAATAAATATAATTATGGTTTACTTTACAATAGTTTAAAAGTTTGATTGAAATTATTCAAAGTTTGATCCGTTCCCAAGCTTTGCTCTTAAAAGAGTAATCCACTCCTCCGAGTTGATTTCTTTTCCTCGCCTTTTTTGCGTTGGCTTCGTTTTCTTCTTAGATTGGAATTTCTTCTTTATTACTGTTGCTGGTTTGTTAGGAAGATTTTCGTCCACCACTGAAATTTTAAGTTGGCCGTGGGTATACTTGCCTAATTGTTTGGAAAATAGCTTAGCTAGGCCGGATCTGATAAATAATATGAGATGAATTGCTGAGGTTATTAAAATCAGCAATAAAAGTAGAAGTTTGAAGCTCTCAAGCGTGATGAAAATAGTTATGTCGTGTTGAGGAGGTTCTTTGTTTTCACTTAGAGGAGCTCCTGATGTTAGACCAGGAAGTCCAAAGAGCGTTCCGAAGACTAATTCGATTAGGTATGCTGGATTAAGTAGGGCAAGTAATTTCTTGCCTTTGAATATTATTAGGAGCACTAAAGCGATGATAATTAAAATCACAAACACTAGTCCAAAAGACAAATAAGAAGAATGTTTAACGTGTGTAGGTAACTTAAATTTTTCAAGTGGCGGTTCTTTAATGTTGAAGATGGGAACCTTAGGGTCCAACTCAGCAGATTCTGCTAAAGTGGAATTTAGGTTGATAGGTTGATTCGTAATTATTACATTTTCGTCGACGACTGAGAATTGTAGTGGAATCAAATGAGTGATTGCTGGCTCCTGGAACTTATTTCCGCAAGGGAAATGTGGGTTGATGGTGGTGGTTCCTACCGTAGCCCAGCAATCGCATGTTAATGATAAGATGAATGCGCCGGAGGAAGGGTGGAATTTTTGTTCCTTCAGGGAACTATTACAAAAAATTGTAATAGCTTGGTGTGGTGCAGTGATGTAAGGGTGGAATTTTTGTTCCTTCAGGGAACTATTACAAAAGATTGTAATAGCTTGGTGTGGCGCAGTGATGAGATACTGATTTCTTTCCAGATCGATAATGATCGGTTGACTGTAATCGTGGTGAGAGCATTTGAGAATGCATGATTGTTTCAAGTCTCTGACAGACTTACTTCCTGAGCTTGCGTACTGGTAACATCGGGACATATGAGTGAAGGTCGATGGGAAGTAAGTAGTGTGACACGGTTTCTGTGGGCTCACTATGCATTGATGATTATCTTGTAATTCGATGATGGTGCTCTTGTCCCTTATGATGATATGGGTTGAGCTCGTGTCTACCGTGCACACTGTGTCGTTTTGTAAGGCAAAAGGCAGAGCTTTCACCTTGAATAGTTCATAATGATGATCTTTATGGATGATTGGTATCTGTACTCGAACCAGCAGGCTACTTCCGGAATAATAGCACTGACTGGACTGTAAGTTGAAATAAGGTAGTACAGATGTTGACCCAAAGGTCAAGTTGTAACTATGCTTGTCTAAGGAGGCCTCCAATTCTTTTAAGTCCTGTAGTAAGGTTGCCTTACTGACAAGAGCAGTAGGTAGTTGCTTGTTTTTACAATGGTCTAAAGCCCGTAGATAATTAAATAAAAAACCCAATCTGTGGGTAACTTTTGCTTGCATGCTGGCCAAAAATTCTAAAATCGTAGTGCGCACTTCTAAATTAACTGATTGCATTAAAATGTTCTGTACGGAATCTCTATATTTCCTTTCAAAAATGTCTAGACTTTTGTTAACTTCTGTGGTAAAATTGTAAATAATATCATCTTGCCTGACTATGAAGTCGTGGTTGGTGACCGTTTGTGTCTTCAACTGTTCAGCAAAGATCCTTAATTCGTCTTCTCCTTTTTCTAGGTCGTGAACATCACTGCTTTCAGCCACGGAGCAGCACCAGTTGAGTGACGACGCTATGAAGTCCAGGGATCTTTTCTTCCTGACCAGTGTGCTATCGTCGCTGAAAGGAGGGGTGGAGTGCTGAAGGGACCTTAGGGTGTCTTCAGCCAGGTTGTAGACGTGTGTAAAAAGCTGGCAAGTCACATTGTCGTGCGCGCACTTGTAATCACTTAAGAAATCATGTAATTTTGGAACTTCGATTTGATATAAAAGGACTGATGAAGACTCATAAAATTTTCTATCTTCCTTTTCCAGTGTAAGCCCATGGGAGACCTCGGATAATTGGGAATGAGTCCCCATAATGAATGAATTCAAGACGAAGAGAGCGGCCGCAAATAACATCTTGTAAGCATTCACCATGTTTTTAATTTGCAGTTAATTAATTTAATTAAAAAAAATTTTGAGTTAATTAATTTCTTACAATGTCTGTTTGCTTTTACAGGTATCCAGGTAAAGAACTTACTCACTTTTTAAAACTCACGGTTTTCTTTGCTTTTGATCTTGTAAAATAAGGATTTGTTTGTATTTCACTATCACTGTTCGTAGCTAATACGTCGTTATTGACCTCGGATAATTGGGAATGAGTCCCCATAATGAATGAATTCAAGACGAAGAGAGCGGCCGCAAATAACATCTTGTAAGCATTCACCATGTTTTTAATTTACAGTTAATTAATTTAATTAAAAATTTTTGAGTTAATTAATTTCTTACAATGTCTTTTTGCTTTTACAGGTATCCAGGTAAAGAACTTACTCACTTTTTAAAACTCACGGTTTTCTTTGCTTTTGATCTTGTAAAGTAAGGATTTGTTTGTATATCACTATCACTGTTCGTAGCTAATACGTCGTTATCTGTTAGGTGACTTAAATCGGGTTGAATAATTAGGCTTGGGTTTGTAACTGTTTCATGATCAGTATCAACTTGAGGAGTGAAGGTTGTGGAAGGAATCAGAGATGATGATTGCATGTTATGAATTAGGCTCTTTTCTTCCTCGTCCTTGCTCAAAATATCTTCGTTATCTGAAACAAAAGATTCGTCATTGTTTGGTATTTGAGGAATGCTGTCGCTGTTTGTCGGAATTGCTTCCTCAATTGAAGGTTGCAAGTTGTCTGAATGATTGTTTTGCTTCTTTCTTTCTAAGCCTAACTTGGCCAAAGACCTTCTTATGAATTTTTCATGTGTTGCACGTGTAGCCAAAATAATTTCACTTTTCCTGATTTCTGGCTCTCGATTAAGTAGTTGTTAGGTATTTTAGGTGATCTGTCTTTGATGACACATGGCCCAAGGTAACAAGGGCTTAGTTTTGCGGAAATATTTTTAACCTTTGCAAAACGTATGATTAATACCTCTTCTCCTATCTGGTATTCTACGTGTCTCCTTTTCAAGTTGAATTGTGCTTCGTATTTCTCCTGAGCTTGCAAAATATTTTGTTGGGCAAAAGCACGTGCAGCTTGAAAATTTTTATTGATTTCAATTATTTCTGTTTGGGTTATGCCTAAAGCATTCTCAATAGGAAGTAATGGCTCAAATGAATAAACAAGGTAAAACGGTGAGACCTTGGTGGTTTCGTTCTTTGTTGAATTCACCGCAAATTGGATATATGGTAAATACTTGCACCACGATGTACCTTTAGAGTTGACGAATGACCGAAGGCATTGGTTTAGGGTCCCGTGGGCCCTTTCAACTATGCCTTGAGCTCTAAAGTTTTGGGTGGTACCTAACTGATGTTTACTGTCAAGGAGCGACATTTCCTCCCAAATCTGAGAAATGAAAGCTGATCCTTGGTCACTTTGGATGACTTCAAAGCAACCGAATTGAAGTACGACTTTCTCCACAAGGAATTTGGCACAGTCCGCAGCGGAGGCGGAGCGGGTCGGAGCAATGACGATGAATCTAGTGAGGACGCATGAAGCAGTGGCTACGTATTGATAACCACGTTGCGATTTGGAAAAGGGTCCCATCAAATCGATTTGAATACAATTGAAACATCCCGCTGGAGGTGGTTGCTTCATCATTAACCCTTGTGGGGGAAGATGGACTTTCTTATTAAGTTGACATTTAACGCAGCTTTCTACGAAATGGTATATGTGATGTCTCATTTGGATCCAGTAAAACCGTGTGGATATCAGTTCATATGTCTTCTTACTGCCAAAGTGCCCCGCCATGGGTTTGGTATGGAATTCATCTAGAACATCAAGTCGAAGTTTCTTTGGAAGGAACGGCAGACTTCTGTCCATGTCTGGCCTTCGATAATAGAGAAGTCCGTTCTCTATTTTAAGATGTTTTGTTGCTTTGGTAGTCCTTCCAGACTGGATTTGTTGGATGATCTCCTGAATTTCTTTATCCTTCTTTTGAAAATTATGAAAAACCTCTCCCCGTATGTTGTAGACGTGGAGTTCTTCAAGATTTGATTCATCGACATCATCTGGGGGAGGAGGCTCCTCCGGATAACGACTTAGACAATCTGGGACAGCATGGGCAGACTCTGAGCCCTTAATATGCTTTATGGATTGGATGTCAAAAGTTCTTATGAAAAGCAGCATGCGAAGAAGCTTGGCTGGGATTTCCAACGACTCCTTCTTGGATCTTATCAGGTGACACAAAGCCGAGTGATCCGATCTGATGTGCAGAGATTCACCATATATGATTGGTCTAAATTTTTTTAATGCAAAAACAAGGGCCAAGGTCTCGAGGCAAGTGGTTGTCCACTTCTTTTCACTTTTGCTTAGGGCTCTGGAGGCGAATGCGATTGGAACTTCTACTCCCTCTTGTTCCTGATACAGGCACGCACCAAGTCCTTCCGTTGAAGCATCTATGGATAGGATTGCCCCAGTGGTGTCAGGACGAAAGTGGGACAAGGTTACGGCGCTAATTAAAGCATTTTTTAGATTTTCTAAACAAGCGTCATGTTGTGGTGTCCATATGAGCTTCTCACCTCGCTTTAATTGGAGTAACTCACGAATTGGCTTTGATATCTGTGCAAAATTGGGAATGAATTTACGAAAATAGTTAAGGGATCCGTGGATCCTTTGCACGTCTCTCTTGGTTTTAGGGACTGGTAATCCTTGGATTGCCCCTACTTGGTCTGGAGTAACCTTTATTCCTTCGGGTCCTGCCTGGAAACCGAGAATATTAAGGGACTTCATCATAAACTCTGCTTTTGAGGGTTTGACGATAAAACCGTATTGCCTTATGCGTTCGAATACTTGTTGAAGTCTACTTAAATGATCATCTGCTGTTCCGGTGGTTGCAATAAGGATATCATCAAGATAAGCGGATGCCTCATTGGGCGGAATGCCTTGAAGCATTTTTTGCATACAAGATGTGAAAAATCCAGGCGCCGTGCAAATTCCGAACGGAATGTAGAGGAATTCAGCGTGAAGGTTTCTCGTGCTGAAAGCTGTTTTCTCTCGACTTGCTGGTGAAAGAGGAATAAGATTAAATGCAGATTGTAAGTCCAAGCTAGAGCAGAACGTGGCATTTCTTAAGTTTTCTAGGATAACATCAATTCTAGGAAGTGGATGGCTGTTCTTCCTTATCACCTTGTTAAGTTGGATAAAGTCCAGGACCATTCTCTGTTTAAGGTTGTTATCTTTATCTCTTTGAGGGACTAAAAAGGCATAGGTGCTGTAGGGAGAAGAAGAGTGTTGGCAGATGCCACGGTCTATAAGATCATAAACTTTTTCCTCAATCTGTTCATTTTCTTTGAAGGAGATAGGCCTACCACGGACTTTAACGGGTTCGTCAGTGGTAGTCTGGATGTCGAGTTCAAAAGCTGTCACGTTTCCTTTTTCTTTGCCGGTCCAACCAAAAATGTCATCATATTCGTAAAGAAGGTCATAAAGTTTCTCTTTGGTCAGTGGGTCGAGGTCCTCACCTACTTTAAACGTGTCTTTGTGCTTTTTGCGGATGGCGGCTTCCTCATCTGCAGAGATATGTGCTTTGATGGTGTTTATTTTTGCCTCAGTTTGTGGAATTTGAGCTTTGTCAGCAATTCTCACCATTTCATCTTCTGTAATGTAGTTAGTCAAATGACCTAATTGCATTCCGGTTGGCAAATATCTTCTCTCATAACTCGCGTTTATTACAGGAATGTATAGGGTGTTATGACTAATTGTCATATTTGCCACAAGAATTTGGCTTTTCCGTTCCAACTTGGAATTTGGCTTGATGACTGCTATTTTGGTTTGGTCGAGGCCGTCCGTTTTAATTTTTACTAGTGTCCTCGATCGGGGAGGAAGCAGTGTTTGCTTTAATGATCGTAGAGTCCAAACAGGATAAGATTCTTTTATTTCTTCCACCTCCTTAAATGATATCATGTCCTCTTCTTCCTGATTTGGCTCTTGCGGCTGGTTCGTGTTTATGCTGAATGTTGTGCTTTCAGAAGGATGATGAAATTCTGTTTGGTCTTTGTGGCGGAACGTATTGTTGGTAATAAAATGTCGTGGGATGAGTTCATCTCTTTGTTTGAATGTATTATATTCAGACAAACCAAGGTTTACCCAAATATTTGAAGCAGAAGCTGCTAAGGGGTGTGTACCGATATATGGTGAGGTAATAGTATGATCATCATAGTTAAATTGAATTTTGTAGAGTAAAATGAAGTCACGCCCCAAGAGGACTGAAGGAGTGTCCTGGGTTGTTAGGACAAAGTTTTGGGTAATGGAGTAATCTCCTGAGCTCAAATTCTCCTAATGCTATGCCGGCTTCGTTGACTTGATGGTCGGAAAATGATACTAATTTAATATTTCCAGGAAGGCGACGAAAATTCTTAGCAAGATTTACATTTAAAATGGAGCATGCTGCTCCAGAGTCGAGTAATGCCAGGTGTGGCTCATTATTAATAAATATCTTTAATACAAAGTCGATTTCGTTGCTTGCCTCTGGTTGATAAAAGGATTCCTTTAAGGCGGAAGTTGAAACAGTATAATTTTCGTTGTTTGAAACCGCTGGAAGATGCATATTTGTAGAAGAAGATGAATGTACAGTGAGAGCTGGAGGGGTTGGGCTCGGGTCCGTAACTTCAGGAGCTGAAAAAGACGTGACTTCTGTATGGAAAGGGGTTTTAGAGTTGTTAATATTATTCGCCACCGTCTCCGGTGGCTCTAGTAGTTTCCCTCGCCATCCATGTGTTCGTAGTGTGACTGAGAATTTGGTTGGTGGTCATGGCCACGGGAGGCAGGCACACGTGGGGGAAGCGGGGGTGCTTGATTCCTATTTCCCCAATTGTTAGTTTGGTTTGTATTGTTCGGTTGTCTGTTCTGACCTCTATTGGTGGGCTGGCGTTGGTCGTTAGGGGAATTTTGTGCGGAGTTTGGGTATCTCGAACTGTTGAGAAAGACACGGGCTTGGTCTCTGTTATCATACGCTCTTTGATGACAGAACTGAATTTTGTGGCCAAGTCTATTGCAATATCTGCATTTCACGGGGTTGGGGTTGTAATTTCCACCTCTGTATCGGTTTCCTCCGTTATTTTGATACTGGGGACGGCCAATCGGCTGAGAGGAAGGTGGTGGCGCTGTTCTATCTTGTTGGACCACGTTGACGGCTCCATTGTTTGGAGGCTTCATCGAATGATTTAAAAACATTTTGAACATGTCCTTCATGTCTTTCATCTCGTCTGATAGCTTTGTTAGCATTTCGTGTGAAGCGCCTTCGATAGGTTTGTTTTTACTATCATTGTGTTTTTCGAATTCCCTGATCATCTGTTTGAGAGCTTGCAGGGTTTCTGGTACTCCCTTGACTTGAACGTAAGATGACACGTGCGGAGCTAAGTTACGTAATAAGAGCTGCACTACGACACACTCTTTCTGGTCCTTGATCGATTCCCCGATAGTGTATTCCATGCGGAATAGATATTGAGAAGCTGTTTCGGTCGTAGATTGCTTAGAATTAGTAATGTGGTCAATGGCTAAGGTATTTTCGTCAAGTCCCAGGGGTCCTTCCTCTAAAAATCGCTCGAAGAATTGTTCAAAGGTCACCATTGGGTCATTCGTAAGCTCGCAGTGCATGGCAAACCATCGTTTCACGTTTTCATCTGAAAAGGTTCGGGGAAAAAAGTACTTCTGAATTCCTTCTGAGTAATTCTTGAACTTAGCCCAGGTTATAAATTGCTTTGAATGTAAAAGTAGCCATTGTTTCGTGAATGTTGAGAAGGTATACAGGGGGATCCCGTCGGAGGACAATTTACAGCTATAAGGTGCGGCGCTTTTGAATTCGTCCATGGCAAACATGTCTTTCTTTGTTTTCCTGCGAACTTTTTTAGTTTTGGGAGTTGTTGGAGGGAATTCGTCCTCTGATGAAGAATCCGGGGGAATATAAACGTTAAGGGAGTGTATATCTCCGGATAGAAACGGATTGTGACGCGATATGTTCTTGTTAGGTGTTACGCTTGGAGTTGGGGAGGTTGGCTTGTCTTGGAGCTGACGAAGTTGCTTTAGATTCTTCTCCTCCAATTGTTTTATTCCTGTTGGGTCTGTAATGTCTGGTGAAAATGTTAGTACTCGGTTGTTATCGGAAACGTTTTGAGTCCCGGCTTGCTTAGAGGTTCCTGCTTGGGGGGTTGGGGGACCTGGAAGTGTGCTAATATTAGGATTGGAGAGGCTTAAATCTGCATACGAACTGGATTTTTGGCTTCCCCCGCTGTCTTCAAAGACTGAGATCAGATTTTTATTGCTAAAAGAGACGTATTTTTGATTTGGGAGGGATACAGTTCGTGGTGGGGGCGGTGGAGCGCTGCCTGGACACTTGGATGTTTTTAACACCTGGGGAACTGTTAAAGACGGATTGGTTTTAGATTTCTCTAAATATTCCTTGTAAAAATCTATAGGGTCGTCGTTATCCGATGATGGAACTTCCTGGGGGTTACTCCCTCGTTTTGCAAAGCTTACGCTGACATTATTCGAAGATTTGCTGTCATTCTTTTTTCCGTTCATGGGTGAGGTGTTTAAAGTTGCGTCGTTTCCACTTTTTTCAGGGATGCTATTTTGTATGCCACTGCTAGAGATTGGTAATTTACAATTTATTTTGCTTACCGTGGTCTCCAGTGATTGGAAGCTGTCTATCTCCCTGACGTGATACTCGACAACACTATTTTCGAACGTCCAATTGTGTTTTTCGGTTGATAGATTCCCATATGAAGTCTTAAGTCGCCCCTGTACATTGGGTATGGCTGTTGCGTCTTGTGGTGGAAGTTCCTGTGAGGACTCGGTGTCGTGTGAAGGAATATATTGCTGTTGGAGTATTGCTGCTGCAGCTCCAGGGTCACTAGGAAGAATAAAGCTGCTACTTCCAGTGGCTGGATCAAAAGTTCGTTCTCCTTCTTGGGGATTCTCAGATGGCCCGCTAGGAAAGACTGAGGAGACTTCAAAGTCCGGGGCTCTAACGTTACCACGAGCTGGGGTTGAGATCGACGTTAGTGAAGTAGTTGAACTTGTAACACTTTCGAATTCAGTTTCACTTTGTTCATCAGTATTGTTTTTCTTTTTAGGTTTACGTTTATTTCCCTCAGCAATCACGGCTCCACTATACTCCGGCTCACAGTTTTGTTTTCGACGACTTCGACGAATCTCCGACATGAAGAAATACTAACACTATTAACAATACTAACTTCCTAGTTTTAATTAAGAAAACATTTATTCCGTCGTGATAAAAGATTTTTTGTTATATTTCCAGGAGTATTCAAAAGGAAGAATCCTGCTGACGAAGTTTTTCTCTGGTAATGCATCACTGTTATTGTTGAACTTGAACTTGTTACTTGACACAGTTTCTAAAAGTCATAAAAGTTTGTAAGTAGATAAAAAGTTTCTTCTGATAATATTTCTACTTATTCTTTGTTGGTTGATGTATTTAAAGAGTTATATTTATAATTTTATTAACTTAGTATTGTACTTTAATGAAATGAATTTTGAGGGGAATTAAAGAAAATTTTAATATATAAAAATTTTGATAATATATAAAAATTTTAATTTCGCTTGGCTGATTGGTAGGGAATCGTACCACAGATTGTTTCTCTTAAAATTTCTAAGAAACAACCCGCATCTCGCACCAGTCAGTTTATCATGCATTTATGCGTATTGAAATAATTGGGAGCGAATTGCGTGTGTGTGGATTGAGACATAAAGTACGATTAAACTCTTATTCTTCC
>JAANSO010001255.1:0-18290 GCA_036507315.1 Lepidocyrtus fimetarius | reverse complement strand
TACTCTCAGGAATGAAAGAATAGTAATTATAATGATGTTTTAAATACCAGAGAATTGTTGAACAATTTTAAAAGACCTATGAGCTAGTATTTGTTATTTTTCATTTTGCCCCGCTATTCTTGTCATTGTCATGTATTATTACTTCCGTTATTGCTTCCTCTTCTGTATGTACTGTATGTATCACAACATTCAAACCAAACATATTTCATATGAGGTTTGTGAATACGCATAGTTTTTTGTCGCTGTCCAAAACAGTCACAAGCAATTTTTTAATATTAAAAAAGCAAAAAAAACTGCTTCAGCAAAAAACAGCGCATTCCATGAGAGAATGAGAAGCAAAAAAGAGAGACGCAGAGATGAAGATGAGCATTGAATTTGAGTAGGACAAAAAATAAGTGGAACAGCCAAGCCAGCAGGACTTTAGCGGAAGCGCTGTGCAGAACCAAGGCGATGTGACTAGTGATGGGATGCAAAGATGGGGTTGAAAGTTGAATGGAGACTAAAATGGAGGACTTTTCTCTCAGTAAAACTAGTGATGGGATGTGATGCATGTGATAAGTCACAAGAAATACGTCACTCAGGATTTTACATTTTTATTCACATTTTCCTCAAGTTCTTGGAGAAAATGACACAAAATGCTTTCATTCATTCCTTGTCAAAGTGTTTTGTATTGTATCCTCATCCTCTGACTCTCTGCCGCCACTCCAGCATAGTATTATTTTTTTTATAATAAATGTAAATACATATATCCAAAATATTTGCGTAGGAATATGTATTATTATACAATGACTTCCATGAATTATTGTTGAAAGACGAGGAATTTCTGGTTAAAATAGGCTTCTTATTCAAGGAATTGTCCTTGCTGACTAGTTGTCAGTCGGATTGAGTGTGATGTTTTGGAAAATTTTGGAATATATATTTTCTTCTCAAAATCCTTCAGATCGATTTGTCTACAGTTTGAGTTAAAACAGTGTTTGATTTTGCGGAAGGATTAGAATGAGAATAATATTTTACGCATACAAATATATTTTTGGGAAAGTGATAAACTGCAATGTTTTAAGAGTTACTATTATGTAGAATAGTACAACTACCGTACTATGTAGGTGAGTTAATAGTCCAAGTCGAGTAAGAGAGTAAGAAATGACAAAGCAGTGTAAAATTGCTGTGTTGATAGCTTCTCTCAACGTCCGCACTGGTGCATTCATCTAATTCCAATTTACACACTCTTCCCTTCCTTTCCACAGAATTCGCCCCTTTCCATCTGGCAAAGGCCAAAGCATTTCAGAGGAAGAAAACTTTGTTTTTTGCATCCTTTGCACTCCCCACATTTTGGATTAGCTGCATTTACACAATTTACTTATTCCAATTCTCCACACAAAATTATCTCCAACCAATTCAAAGTCAACGGTGTGTTGCGTAAATAGAGTAAAGCACAGTGACGGCGTGCCACATGGAGCCCACATTATCATTATTATCATTACTTGTAGCCAAATCTTGCTTTTGGTCCTATTATAGGAAAGGGTTAAATTCGTTGACTAAATTTAGTGAATTTGTTGAATAGCGAATGGTTTAACTGGTCTTGCTGCTGGTATTGCGTTTCTCTCTCCAATTTGAATCGTTATTCCAGAAATAACTTAAGTTATGTACATGCATTAAAATCCCGTGGAATTTTGGAAGTGACGATGCAGTTTTATCCTTTCCTTCCTTTTCCTCTTTCTCTTGTTCTTCTCAGTTTATATCTCCTGTGCATACAAGTGGAGAGGCGTAAATTACTTCTGTCTCATTTAATTCCTCTTCTCTCTCACTCTTTCTCTCTTCCTCCTTAACTCCTTTTACCCTTTTACTTCTCCGCTAGTGTTTTTGGAATTGAGAATGCAATGAAGTAGTCAACAGCAGTTTTCCTCCTATTAATACCACACCACCTTTACTTCACTACAAACAGAGCGTATATAAAGGGAGTAGGTTAAGAGAGAGAAAATGGCTGTGTGTGTTTAGTGGATGGAAAATGTGTGTTTGCTTACGCATAACTTTATATAAAAGCTGAAAGTTATTCCTTAACTAATGCGTAACTCTTTTTTCTTTTCTTCCTTCCGCATGAAGGCCCTTTCTCCTTAGGAAGACGATATCAGAAGAGAACGCAAATGACTGTATCAAAAATATTCTCATTCTCTTAAACGTACATCCTCGGCTTCATAGTAAAATGGGAAGGGTACGCTTTAGTTCAGGTTAATTCGTGAAAGTCTTAAATCTTCGAGATTTTCTGGGATTTTGTGAGTCTGCCTTCAAGCAATAATCGAAAGGAGAGAGCGGATGTGAAAAGTATGTACCTATGGATGTAGTTGGCTTCCACAATGTTACGCGATAAGATTATGCAAGGCTGGCTTTGCTTACATGCTATAAAGGGGCAGTTTACCGGAAGAAGTTGCTGCAGCTCCTGCTCTTCGTAAATGTCTTTATCCGGCTTTACCAGGGCTTCCTTGTTTTATGCAGATCGTCATTTATTTGAAAAGCAATGCGGAAATTCCCTCCTGTTGCTTTCCCTTGATAATTTTAAGATGAAGTATGATGAAAATAAAAGCAATCAGGGGCAGATGCGCCAACCTTACCTTCTTTTTCTTCCCATGCTTTTAAGTTATTAGTTATGAACATGAAAATGCGATCAAGTAATTTAATCATCATTTAGGCCGCTGATTATATTTCTTACCAACTGCTTCAAACAAAATTGGTTTAAGATTGCATTTGGGAATGAGTTTAATATTGAATAGGGAAATGGTTTTATTTGATTTTTATTTGTGCTTTATTGTGGTGAGCGTACATTTATTCAGTTATTAAATTAATATATGGTAGAACTTCATCAATAAGTCAAAGCAGATTCTTCACACTAATTAGTAGATACATGTAATTTACAAAGAAGTTTTGAAGGTACAATACACTTAATTCTACAAAGTAATATTTTAAGTTGTTCTACGAGCGTTGTATTGGTAAAGCTTTTAAAAGCTATTATTACCTTTGAGTAAAATAATCTTATTTCTAGAAACTAGGATAAGAACTAATTAATAAAACGGAGAAGGGGCATGATTAAACTAACCTATATAATATAACTGCTGCTAATTAAATTTTAACTGAAGAATTAATTAACTTCTACACGATGGATTTTTTATTTATTCCATACTTTATTGATTTTATAACCATACTTTCAAACAATTTACCACTAAACACCTTTTGCAGCTGACTTTCACCGTGTTGGCCCCTTTTTGACTTAGGGTCACTTACGTAATTAGATTAAATTAGCAGTTATTAGTAATACATAATTATTGTTTAATATAATGACATAACTAACTGTAATTCCATTTTAAATTAAAGCATTTTGTTATATAATTGATAAACAACCAAATAATAACCCTTTAGAAAATTGTAGTGCTGTATAGTATGTCAATCTAAATTTAAAACTATCAATACTTCCAGAATACACATAGTATATAGTGTACACTTACATCTTTGTAAATGACAAGAGGAAACGGTAGTTTTTACTATGCTTATCTAATTGGATTACTGCTAGAGACAATATTTACTTGTTCTATGTAAACGGTAACTTAAACATGAAATAATAATTACAAAGATTATGCATTCTTCATTATTCTAGTAATTTGGTATATATTTCTGTGACTTGCCTAAAACATAGATTCTAACTCCTCAAAAACGTGCTAAAAGGAAATTGCGGTTAAAACGTACTTATGCTTTATCTTAGCAGGCTTGCTTAGGCATTGTGAACTAGAAACAATATTTTATTTTGGTAATTACTTGGTAAATAGCGAAAATATAAAGTTTTACAGTAGAATTTCATATAGCCCGATGAGGTGGAATATTGTGACCAGAGGGATGACTAATCCTGCTACGGATGATGGTGATACCCTGGGAATTCCTATTGCTGTATAAAATATTTTCAAAACACAATAAAATATGAAATAACTTCATCAATGCGGCTTATGTTAAGAAGAAAGTTGCATAAACTTACACATTCGCATAGCATCCTTTAGTTCCAAAGAACCCGGCTCAAACACGATTGATCTCTTCTTCACGTTAATTTGTCGAAGGGATAACAAGCTCACAATCAAATACTGAGCCAATTAGCGAAGACAGAGAAGTATCTTCAATGACCTTGTAGGCTCTGATATCATAGGCACCCTCATGCTCATCAACTTGGATTTTAACATCTGGAACCCTGAATCATTAAAAAATAATAATCTCAGATTTGTCATTAGTGTGAAAAACTAAAGGTAATTCAAGTATGGCTTACTCTTGTTCCTCGTGAAAAAACATCATTCTCGGTTTTGGAAACACCCTGGTCGCCCAACAAGAAATATTTACAAAGTTCCCTCGGCGATTCTCAACCACTTTCATCTCCATATCCTTTTCTGGTGCTGCAACATAAAACGTGCATTATTATTAGCTTGACAAAATTTTGCAATAGCTTAGTTTCCACATTGCAAAAATAGTTAACAAAGCATTCAAACAAAAGTGTCGCTATTTTTGTAATCTTTTTTGCAGTTTTGTAAGATTTTTCATGATCAAAGTCGATTGAAATATGTCAAGCGCATTATATATCAAAGCGGAAAAGTTTAAATAAAAATGAGTCAGAGTAAACCCCTAAAAATAATTAGAGTTTCTGACGAATTCAAAATACGAGGAAATCATAGGAAGCGAAGGACATCCAGTCAAACCTCGCTGTACTATTGTAACTTAAAAATGTATCGCCCAAGGCAAGTAAAAATTTCAAAAACAAAGAAATCCAGGAACGAGTAGGAAGAAGAATGAGTACGAGTGTATTTACGAGCACTAGTTGGAAAAGGGATTTATTTCAATTTTTCTGTTATTTTTCTCTGCTGCATTAATTGGAACTTTGTTCTCTCAATTTGCATATTACGTAAGTAATTCAATTTGGGTATTTTCCACACCAGAACATATGTAGTTTTGAAGAAAAACAAACCTTGAGCCTTTTAATAATGATTATGGTTGTATATACGCCTACAACTCGTTTGAAAATATATTTTTATTTTGTTTCATGTCGAATTAAATAAACCTGGCGTGGTTTCGGTTTTCGTATACTAATGATTTATGCTGTGAACGTAGATGAGCAAAAAGTTTTCTCCATAATTCAAATGTTTTCTTTTATTTCCACGAGGTTTGATATTAAAATGAGCAGTTTTAGTGGATATGAACACGATGATTTATAAAAAATTGGAAGTTATTAAAGAAAAACAAAGAAAACTTTTATGCTGTACTGTAATAATGATTGCGTAAGGCGAACTCTTCATACGCGTGTAATTGGATATTATGTTCCTCAGATTTACGATGTATTTTGGTTGAAAATATCTGTTATTAGTTAGAACTTACTCAGCAGAAACTGATTTTATTGTATATTGATATATAATTAAAAGAATCCTTCAATTATTATTTTTAACAATGCCACAAGGTTAATACTACACTAAATATTATGCTCGTTCGTTTTTTTTTTGACTCGTTTCGCCATTATTATTTTAACAAAAATGTGGGCAAAAGGCTTTTTCTGTATTACTTAAATTCATTATGTAATCGTCTAGGGTAAACTTGTTTTTTAAATGATTTTTACACACCGTCATATGAAAAATTGCACTCAAATTATAATACATACTCTCATTTCCAGTAATACTTTTTTAAATGAACATATGTTTGGCTGTTTCTTTTGAAAATAAATGCCCTAGTTTTTTTATTCCAGTTTCGAAATTAAAACACTGACATCTTTATTAGTCCAGCTTTAGATTTTTCATATTTAAAAAAGAAAACCTGCCCGAAGCTAGGTTGCCGTTTCTACATTTCGCAATTTCAAATAATTTCTCCTACATTTTCTCATCTGTCATTTTATCCATACTTGGCCAGTTTAATAAAAAAGGCCTATTGAATTTCTCCGTTTGCGCGTGGCCAAACTACAAACCTACCCTACAGAACCAATAATGTATTGCGACATTACGAATTTTTCTAAAGATCTGTTTTTCCTTCTTTCATTCGTATAAGTTATGACGTTCACGGAGGCAACACAAGGTCTGTATTTAATGCCTTAATATCTTTCTCTCTTAAGATGCACTGCAAAATATTATCCCTGTGAGAAAACCCCATTCAGTCAAACATTATTTACTTGCGTCAGAGTGAAATTCACCTTCTACTTTCTTATATTTCATCCCAACACATTGTAAATTCCCTCAAGATATAGGAAACGAGTTCACACTCACATCCTTTTCATATCCATCCTCAATGCAGCAAATTTTCGCTGTTTTCTGCAGGAACAAACTGTTGGAAATTATGAAAACCACTTTTACATTGCAACGACTTTAAAGTACTGGTGAGCAGTTAACACCAGAGAAATTTGAGCTAGCGCTTAAGCTGCAATACTTTCATAAAAGTGGCCTTTCAAAACTTGTTCGTATATTAAAATGTTGAAATATAAAATATCTAGTTTTTCTCCGTGATAGATATCCAGCAATATCAAAAAGCTTAAATATTTTTATCCTGCAGAAAAACGTATTTCTATTCAAGCAAACGGATATTGCAAACTGCAAAAGAATGTAAAGAGAGTAAGACGAAAGTGAAAAGTGTTCACTTTCTAGTTCTTATCCACGGTCAGGTTTGTATTTCTTCATCGGAATCTCTCCTTCCTTCACAAAACCTCATATTTCATCTTAGGAAATGTGAAAAGGGAAAGCCTCTGAACACAACAACACAGCACACATCCGGCTTTACTTCATTCTCCTGTTTTCAAAAGCAAACACAGAGAAAAACTGTACATGGCTATCTTATCGAACCAAAATGAACTAGAAAAATGCTTTAAGCCAGATATTTTATTTTGTACGGCAATCTGTATCCAAAAAACACTTTCAAGAAAATAAAATAAGGTTGGATCATGTTCAGACTGTGCTTTCTTCCTATGTAGCTATGATTATGACGATGTAGTAGTGAAACAGAAGGCAGCAGCAAAAAACCGAAGGCTGAATAGGACTTGGATGAATGTGCTATGCCAGGTGAATACGATTTCCTTTGAGAAATTATGCGTGTCTGTCTAAAAATTGTACGTATCTGATCAGAGCATAGCAAATGTTGTTTGCTACTTTTTCATATTTACTCTTAAGTCCAAACCAAGTCTGTTTTGTTTTTGGGAAAAGCATTTTACACAAAAGAAATGAAATGAAAAAGAAAAACAATACAAAATAGCTATAAGAAACCATATTATTCTCTTCCAGTCATGTTTTATACTTTCCTTTTATGCATTTACTTTGTCCATTTACTCATTCATTATATTATAAAGAGCAAGAGCGTATAGCTATAATGTAGGTTTTAAATCATATATTGCTAGCCTTACCCTTGTTCATGTTCAACTATTTATGAAATATAGGCCATCATGTCAGCTTTTTCATTGCCTACATGCCCAATCCCTTGTCCATCTACTTCACATCATATTCCTTCAAGATAAATAAAACTCATTTCTTGTCATTTCATCTGGAGCCTGTGTCTGGCTGGAGCCAGCGTTAATTTTCTTTCGAGTCAAACAAGACGTTCAAAACTGCGAACGCAAAGACATCGTTTTTCAAGATTTCTTTAAGATGAACCGCAGTACTTACAACATAGAAAAAGGGAGAATGAAATAGCAAAATATTTAAGGCTTTAATGAATGCACTGTGCAGAGAAACAAAATAATTTTTAAGCGGAGAAAGATTTCGTGCGAAATATTAAATACGGGAAGTAGCACGTATGACATAACCAGCCGCATAAAAAATTCAAGTTCGAAACACGAATTTGAAGTTTTGCTGCTTTTATATTCGTTTTCTTTTCTATTCATCTTCATATCACGTGACCATTCTACTTGCTTCTGCCATTTCTGAGTTTTCCATTCTTAATTTTTTGCTAAATGGAAAGAACGAGGAAAATGGTTATTGCATGAGCAAACAGGGTAATTAATGAATTTAACAGGAGCGAAGCAATTGGTCACTGCCGCCATCACTTTCACCGTTGGTAAATAACAAAAGAAAGCGTGAGAGTGGAATGCATTTCAAATGTAAATTGGTTTGATTATGAAAGGTTGGAATGCAATTTACATAAAATCCATATGATTTAAAACTCACTTTTCACCTTATCTCATTTACATATTTTATTAGATTGAAAGAACACACGTCAAGTGTGTGAGCCTTTAAATCAAATATGAATGACAATGTGAACCAACTTTCTCCCCTTTCACTTTGTTGCATTTTCAGTGCAGTGCAATTAGATTTTGAGAATGAATAAATTTTCCAATTCTTTTTTCCAACTTTTTCAAAATTCGTGACTTTGTGCAAACAAGGAATAAAGCATAAATTAAAATTGGGAAAGAGTGAAAGGTAATTTATTAAAAGAAAAGCAGTTCTTTCCAAACTGAATTTAAGTACTATTATGCAAGTTTTTTTGGGAAGAGGTGAATAATCTCTCGCTGTTGTTTTGTTATCTCATGGGTTATACACAAATGGTCCTGAACAAGCAGACTTGTTCCTTATCATGCACCAAAGTAACATAAATATTACACAAAAACGTTTTTCTCTTGTTTTGTATTTTTATCTTTCTTCCACTACGCTGCTACTGTTTTAAGTATTTTTTGGCTAAGCTTTGAGCTTCTTTATTCTTCCACAGCGCTCATTTCCAACCCTCCGTACGGAAGACGAAGCTTATCAAGACAAGCTCAACAGACTACAAAACACGTTAGAAAAATACCCAAGAGGGAACGTGAAAAAAGGAGCTAAATCGCCGTTACTCACACTACGAATAATATTTTTCACAAAAAGGAATAAATGAGCGAATGAGCAATGAGCCAGCTTTCTCCTATTTTTTCTCTCGTCATTATATCACAAGAGCATTCATTTCTCTCTTTCATTTCTAAATGTGGACTTCCGTATAAATTTTTCTCATTTAAAATTGTGTAAATGGAGATGCGGCTTAAAGTTAGTCTTATTTTTTCAAACCCGGAAGAATAAAATAGAGTGAAGGTGATGGTGGAAGAGAGAAAGAGGAGGCAATAGAATTAGTTTCCAAGTAGTCTAGTGGGCTTTGCCTTCCATGTCGGAAGGAAATTAGTCAAAAAGCGGGAGTCGTCTTAAGCTAGAAACGCGTTTATAGAAAACCTTACTTTCCCTTTCATTATATTACAGAACGGTGGTGTTGCGGTAGTTGAATTTCGTAGAAACCAAGTAACAGAGAACAAGCCTGACATTGATCGTGGTGAATAGTTTAGCTAAAAACTAAAACCCTAGTCTAAAAACTCTAGAAATGAATAGTTTTTCTTTCTCTTTTCCTTCTCATGAACTTTGAAATAATTTTCCCTCGTCCTGTCGCATTTTTTCTTTGAATAGCTTTGAGCTCAAAGCAACAGAGTAAAAGAGAGCGGCATATATTTAGCCAAGGAGGGAATGGAATAATGCAATGATGCCCACACAATTCTTTTTAAGCCGTAAACCATGCATTTCCTCTTGATTTAAGCTGAAGGAAAGGAATGGAGAGATGTAGGAAACGCAATTAATTAGTTGGGAAAAAGGAGACGGCCTCTTTTCTTCAACTTTTAATTGTCTGATTTCTGCCGATTATTTTACTTCTGAGTTAAGCTCCATTTCCGGGGTATAAATGAAGGCAGGGAGAAAAAAGGAAAAAACTTGGCTGGGATGGTTGTAGTAGGTATTTTGGTATGCAGATTAGATGGAGAAGGATGGAGAACTCTGACATGACATTGCATGCTTTGCTTATTTTTGTTATGCTGGTAGAGCTTAAGCAAGCAAAAATTAAATGCAGTTAGGGAGGGATAAATGCGGATCGGAAATGCAATATATAGTGCACGATATTAACATTAACCCTCAAGAAAAAATCGGAAACAAGGAACAGGAGGGCTTGTCGTGTAGGATTTTAATTTTATGTTATGATGGGGAAACGCACGCCTATTCCACCGAATCGTTTGGAAACCTTATTGCCCTCATTCAAACTGCTGTTAACTATACGCATTTTTATGTAAGAAATAAATTGCTAGTTTTATCTTACCAAAAATTATCATTTTGGCAGCTTCCATTGCGTCACCTGTGCATATATATTTAAAAAATCATAAAATTAGCTTCATCATGTTAAGTACCTTGTTAAATTTAATCTTATAAAATTGTGAAAGATTTTACCGTCAAATGTTGAAACATGGCAGATCCAATTACCTGTAAGTACAGAAATAAGGTTCACAGATATTAGAAAAAAATTTACTAGAAAAAATTAATCTCTACTCCACTTCTTCTTGTTTAATAGATACCGATAGAATTAAATAACCGATTGCTTGCATGCTTACCAGATAACTCCGTTGTTGGTCGTATTATTTGAAGAGCTCGTTTCTTTTTATAATTATCTAAGTCCGCTTCATAGTCCAAATTCAATTTCCCTTTAAGAATACCCAAGCTAATTGGCTTACTGTTGGGAATCCATTGATAGACTGGTGTCTGCTTGTTTGAAAAGTACCACTTCACCACAAGCCCCTTTCTTTCTTCATCCTCAATGCTGTAGTCGCAGTCAAGTATCACAGACTCCTCCGTTCCATTCTTAATTACTCGAGGAACTGATAGCGCATTTATCCGGACAGCTGATATTCCTATAAATTAAATAGAAAAAATCAACCATTCAGTTTTTCTACATCCAAAAATGTTCTTGTCAAATATATACAGTACTTCAACTGACACATCTTTATTTCCAGTAGTCATATTTTGATAAACCTTTTATTCTCAAGAACAAAAGAAATTCGTAATGTTTCAAATATTGAGCAACACATTTTCCTTTTATTTCAAATCAAAAATCATTCCAAGAGCAAAAGTTATTTCCATTCTTTTTTATTATTTATGGATTTATGCATGTTACATAACCACATCTGCCATGAAAGTTCAGAAGAGTGTAGCACAAAAGGGAAAGTACAAAACATTTTCATTTCATGTCATTTCGCGTGTGCTCCGTGACGTGACTCGTGGCTCTTCTTCCTTCCGTCTCAATCGCTTCATAACAACAGACCAAAAAGTGAAACATTGCAACAGCAGCAGCAGTCCTACTGTCGCACACACCACATTCGACATTCTCGACCAGATAACAACAGGAGCAACAATATAAATGAAATAAATACAGAAAAAAAGGACAATGACATTGTCTCCTGAAAGGAAGTACGGAAGAGAAGACAAGAACATAACACGGTGTGAAGCCTTCTATGCTTCTTCCTTCCTTCTTTCTCCTCCTCCTTCCCCTAAATGCATTCACATTACAATAAACATGATTGTTACGCAATGCAACGGACATAAAACAAAAAAAATCTTGTTTCTATTCTTTTCTGTTGGTTTCCTTTCATCTTTTTTCTCTCTCACATATTTCCACTTTCTTTCTAAAGTGGGATGCGGTCTCCAGTGGATTGAACTGGTTTTCAAGATTGTACAGTCAAAATACAAGTATGTATACCTAAGTACATTCAATATTTAAAGGGGACTGGGAATGTAAAAGAAAATGAGCAAAATACATAAACAATGAGGAAATAAGAAAACCTCTATTCGCCATCACATTAACAGAACCCGCCAAGAAGCACAAAATAATGCACATCGTTTTTATAATGTATTCTCCCAACTAATGAGTTTAGCTCACTCAGGAATGGACAAAGTCATTGGGAACAGAAAAAAGAGAAAGTTTTAGGAAGCATACGAGCCCGCATATAACCTTGACATTCTACTAAACAAATTACCTCACATTTCTTTCTCTTCTAATTCTGCCTGATTTTGTTTTTTTTCTAAATTAGAAAAAAAATAAATGAAAAAAGTGTTTTTCCAGAGCTCTATTCCCATTCGAAAACAAAGTGTTTTCGACCTTCCAAACGACCGTCAAGGACAGGAGATGGAACGTTAAATTAGAGAAAAAAGAAATGAAAAAAGTGTTTTTCCAGAGCTCTATTCCCATTCGAAAACAAAGTGTTTTCGACCTTCCAAACGACCGTCAAGGACAGGAGATGGAACGCCCAGTATTACTAAAATATCGTTCCGTTAAAAATAGAGAGAGCGAGTATAAGTAATTTGAGCTGAAACTTGAAAAAATACGGACATTCCTGAGTGACTCTTATTTCTTTAAATATTGCAAAAGCCGGTGCAAATGTAAGGGCATTACCATTAGCTGTTGCATACGCAGTAAGTTTTTCCAAGGGATTTGAGTGTATTTGGCTTGGCTCTCATTATCTGTCTTTGATGGCGCGCGTGGGAGTGTGTATGGAGGAGGCAGTAGAAAGTTATAAAAATAAAAACGGAAAGAGAAAGTTTGCAATTGGGAGTGACAATGAAAGTTGCAGTGACATTGGGAATTGGAATGCATTGGTGGCTGGAATTGACGTAACTAATGCGTGTACCAAAAGTTACGTAAAAAGTTAAGCAGTCTTATCTATTATGCAAGAATGAATCTAGAATCTATACATAAAAGCCGATCTATATATAGAAAAGACATTTGTACTGAAATTCAATTAACTGTTCCGGGTATCCTAAACAAGAAATAATTTGAAGCTGAATTCAAAACGAAGAAATTTATTATTGTTAATATGCGTTTGCATAGTCGGCAATTTACTATATTTTTTATTAAATTGTCACTATCAATTACTTGAATGATTAACATTCTTAGGAATTAAAGCTATTTTACATTCATTGAGATTTGCCTTACTTTGAATAATGTGTCGGACCGGCTGCAAAATCAACTTTTTATTTCGATTTTCTCTATTTTAATGAATGCATGTTCCAGTTTCATCTAAGTAAACTGTACAGTACTTCTTAAATCATTATGCTCAAACATTTACCAAATATGCTTACTATTTTCTCATTATTCCAGAAACTATAAAGGGGTTACTGTAAGTGGAACATGTCAATAAAAAAGTAAAAATTACTTTTACAATATTATATAACTACCGTTTACAACTACTATTCTTGCATTACTACTATAAAACCCAAGGCTGCATTCAGGATTTCCTTTATATAACACCGACACCATTGTTGTTGCACTTTCGTCCTGTTTCTCTCCCACCATTTACTTCGCCGCTTCTTTCTCTGAAAAACTCATAAAAATCTTATGTAACGAGTTAAACTTTAGTTGGGCACTACAATAAATGAGTTTTCTCTACAGCCCCACTGCTATATTCATTCTTTCTCTCCCTTCTTTCCTTGAAATCATTTTCATAAACCGATGCTGATGATGACCGTATCCATCTCATCAAATCAAACTGCACTGCCTATTTACAATGCACAATCTGCATAATAATAACACAGCAGCAGTTTCAAAGACTTTTTGGTCGTTCTACAACTCGGGGTAATGATGTTAGTTGGTTAACAGATCTGCATAACATCATCTTTCTCTCTTTAAACTTTTGTTAAATATGTAAAATCAGTCCTTTTCAGAATGGATCATATCTTACGAGACAGAATCTCATTTCATTATTATTTGTAAATATTTTGGGTTTTGCTTTCCCCCGACTCACCGACAAAATAGGGAGAAAATTATGATGGTCATTATTATTATCTGATACAAGCTGTGAATTCCTCTTGTGCAATATCCAACCATGATATCCTCATAATAATAATAATCATACGATTCAGTGCTGCTGATTACAATAACAAGAGAAATAATAATAATGGCCTAGGCTAAACAGCTTTCTCTCCCTTGTTCAGTGAAATAAAATTTGTTTAAAAGTGGATTTATTGGATGAAGTGAGCTTAATTTCTTGTGATCATGCTTGGCCTTATCCTTTCACCGTTCTCCAAATTTGCATGTAACTACATTTTAACAGCACGAAAATACTTATAAAAAGCGTTTGTTGATGTTGTTTAGAAAGAGAAAACCAGTTAATGATTATTTTTCTCTGATATAAATTGCCTTTTTCGTATAAATGCATATGAGGTTATGGCGTGTCGTAAAACGGAACTCTTTTAATTACATGTGTGAGCCTGTAAGGCACAAAAATAAATAACGGGTGGAGTCCAGTAAATAAAAAAAACTTGTAACATACCCAGGAAAATAATAATATACTTAAATTTCGAAATAAAATAGAGTCACACCACTGGAAACAAGACGTTATACTAAAAGAGTGCAGTTTTAATGTTGATATTGAATGGTGGACTGCCGACAGGTGTAATTTCTGATGAAGGTTTTCAATTTATTATGCATTCTTTATGGATCCGGTTGTGGCAGTAGTAGCTGTATGGGATATTATAAGTAAACAAACCAGATGCGGATTTTATTTCAATCGGTTTTCCTGGAAATGAATACATTACAATATACAATCGCCATTCCATTTTGTGGTTAAACTCTTACTTTAAATTGAGTTCTGATGACTCATTTGGACATTTAGGTAGTATCATTCATTTTCAGCTTTTCACTAAATCGCTGCAAACAAGATACGGAAATATATGCTAATTCAAATATTTTTTCTAATATTAAAATTCAAACGGCTATGAGGAATAAAATATTGTCTATGATCCTTTACTAACTGTTATTCACCTTTTTATCCTTATTTACTTCACCATCCAACACGTGGCACGTGGAGCAAAGTTCTTAATGCTTCCTTTTGTAAACTACAAAAAGCTCTTCTCAAAAGTGAGTAATTCCAGGTTGATTCCATCAGATCCTTTGGACTCCTACACATTTTACAATAATCTTCTTTTTTGCATAGGTTTGAATTTTACTTTAAAAAATTACGCGAAAAACATAAAACAGAACAACTTACAAAATATATGTACTCACGAACTACATAAAAAAGTCAAAGAAAGAGAAGAATAATATTAAGCCTTTCACTCCATTCTCCTTTCTCCCAACTTTCCAGTTTTCACCAATTCTACACAAAAATGAGTTTGAAATGTGCATAAAAAGAGAAAATAAGTACGAGCACATTTTTGTCTCCCATTTGCATACAAACAGAGGAAAATAAGGGAAAATGTTCTTCCTTTGCGAACGTGAAAGTATTTCGAGCAACCGTATTTTCTTTTCTACTTTTTCATATATTATTCCTTTTTTGTATTTTTTATGCCTTTACACTTTGCGCATACTTATCCAAGCTTATTCTCGAAATGAAGTCCGCACTCGCCTACTCACACATCTATTATAAATAAATATACTTGCTTTCCCTCTCCTTCTTTTCCATTCTTTTTTCCCGGAAAGTGTTTTTGAAGAAGATGAAATGGAGGAGGAGGAAGAATAAAAGAGAGCTCTTTCATCTCTTATTCCTTCTTATTTGCTACATTTAAGTCTCCTTTTCTCTCAGTGTACTTCCTTCGTACATATTTAAACTTAGGCTTTCTTCTGAAAATGTTTGATGCGGACATGTCTTTCTTTTTTTGCCTTTTCATGATATTGGCAGTTTTGTAAAGCTGCTACTGTACTAAACTAAGGACAATGTAATGCAAGGCACGTATCCAGAAAGTACATTTCCAACTGTACATATTTTATTTTGTAAAGCAAAAAAGGAAACAATATCTAAACCATTATTTTCCAGGAACAAAAATGTAATGCTTTAAGGATAATTTGTAAGCGATACCTTTTCCATAATTATTTGTTTGGAACAGGCATTCACTACACCGTACCATTAGCAAAGCATTTTTCTGGATTATTCATCTCCGTTATTCTCTTATTCTACCCGAGTTCGCAATTTATCGTAGTAATTTAAAAGGATGAAATAATTCACCTGAAATAGTAATAGTGTATCAAATTCAAAAGCAATGAAGACAAAAATGTTTTATCCCTTCATTAGTTATTTCCTCGTTTTTGTCAAACTCATAAACTTCTTGGAATGGATATTGAAACTCCAATTTTGATTGCATATTGCCAACTCATTATTTTATTTTTTTTATATAGGCATTGTCGAATCATTGGTTTAAAATGTTTTCTGCTACTTTTTCCTTTTTTAGTTCTAGTCGATTTTGTAAACTAGGTTTCAATACTTTTTCCAGCTATGACGAAACGGCGAGAATCGTCTCATCTGCTCATTATGAATAATGAATGTGGTGGGATCAAAACCTTACTGTGTCCTGCTCATTTCCACTTCCTCTTCTATTGTAGTCGTAGCTGCTCTTTCTGTATTCGTTTTTGTTCTAGTATGTATGCTAACTGAAACCCACGCTGTCGCTGCATATTCACATAGCTTTTATATGATACGCTTTATCCATTTCCAAATTGAGATATAAGGAGAACAACAAAAGCAAAATATATATAAACAGCTACCACTTCCCACTATTCCTATTGTATGACTATTTAAAAAAAACCGTGTCATCAGCTAAATCTTATCCTCTCCTGTAGCTGGAGTTTCCAGATGAGAGAAATAATTTAATTGTTAGGGTGGTCCACGGCTTAATTTGTAATTTGTTAAAATTCGTAACAGGATCCTTATCATTCTCATCATTAGCTTCAGAAATAGTGTATACATACAGATATCTGAGAATGCAGGATATGAGAAGAAAGTTTTTCAAAGCTAAAAAACTACTTCTCTCAGACTTTCACACATGCACAGAAGAAGAAGATCATCATACAAAATAATTTTCAAAGATCCTTTTCAATCCTACCCACCACCACCATTTCCTTTTTTTCACGGTCTTTTAAATAAAAACTCACCGAAAAGAGAATGGATTGGATGAGCTAGGGAAAGGATGATGTAACAGCTTTTGTAAGAGTTCTTATGTCAAAACAGCTGCTTCCATTGGTCTGGCCTCTTGATCTCTTTCATTATTAATGGGCTATAAATGTACACGAGCACAAGCACTGATAATAATGATGATGAGGAGGAGGACGTGGATAATGCATAAGATATGTAACAGTACTTTTAGAAACTTTTGTAAGAAAATGTAAGACTATGGTGTACTCTTTAGGCTTTTCCTTTTCAGACCATCATCATGGTCGCAATTAAGTAAGGAAACTTATTTAAGGACCCTTCCTTCCGGGGTAAAGGTTGAGGGTTCACATGCAGTATCTGACTTAAGGCTTTTTGCGACGTCTTGCGTCATAAAAGGAAGCAATTTCCTCTTTGGGGAAACGGAACCTTATTTAAAGTCTATTTTAAGACCGGCTTAAATGTAACCGCTGCCAGAGGCAGCATTATGCTTTATTATTTTAAACAAAGAAAGGAGACGAGGCTATTGCGTAATCAGCTTTAAAAAGTCCGCAAAGTTAGTTGTATTTTTAAAGTTTAACCTTGAGCTATGGCTGGATTACCATTCTCAATTTTATTCATTTTTACTTCACATTAAAAAGTTACTTGTTTTTTAAAAGGAAAAGTTTTTTGAGTTGAAGAATGTGATGGGATTCGTGTTTTCTTTTCTTCTTCAGTTTATTGCGCATTATACATTATCTTAAATGCAAATTATACACATTAACATCCATCTTTTCTTAGTTTTTGCAAAGAGCGACGAGTGTAATATGAGCAAAATGAGCAAAATAACATGAAAAGGGAAACTTTTTTCATGAACTGCGGGAGGGAATGAATGAGATGTAAAAACGGGCCACGCGTTGCTTTGTCTTTTATTTTAAAATAAAAGGAAAGTAACAAAAAGATACAAAAACCCTTCTTTGCATGTAATTTAATGAGCTTCATTACCATTTAATCGTCGATCAGCCGTAAACTTTTTGTTTGAAAAGAACGGGAAAGTGAAAGTAAAGTACTGACTATGATTGAGTTGCACTCAAATTTAAAATAATGATGGGTTGATCATGATGATGCAATGTAACAATTAAAGGGTTGAAACTTGAGCAAATGATAGAGTGCGAGTGTTTAAACACTGTGTAGATAAAATGACATGGATGATCACAAAGAATAAAAATACTTGAAGGTGGTTTAATTATTTGCTTCAAAAGGAGATACTCAAGCATCTTGTTCTTACATTAGATAGTTAAAAAGCATAATTGCCACAAAAATTAAAGTGAATTATTCAGTTAAGGAATAGAAGATGATTTTTAATTCGAATATATAACGGTAGATCCGAGATGATCATAACAAATGAACCGCAGTTATTTTCCAATACAAACTCAAAAGATATTAACATCAGCTTATTTGTACTTGCTCTTTTATTGTAAACCGCTAGCAATTAATCATTTCTAAACTAAAGACTAATCTATTAAATCTAAAGAAAAGTTTCCTACCATTTTTCTATTTCCCGTTTATCCTCCAACTCTGACAAATTGTTTTTATCCTTTTGTGCTTCGACACTTATCCATAAAAAATTTATCAGGATATG